>VXBQ01001331.1:187237-392232 GCA_013400175.1 Phainopepla nitens
TTTTATTTTGTAAAGTTAGTTCCTTAAAGTATTTGCTTTGAAGGTGGCTGTTGCCTATCATTGTTTTGTAATGAGGTTAAGCTTATCTTCGAGTCAGATGGTGAAAATCATAAAAGCAGTATTTTGTGGTTTTAGTTTAAGTGAATGTGAAAAACATATGTGAATTAAGTATGACAGAGGGTAATAGCAGATAAGGGTGATAGTGCAAAAAATACATCTCATGGTGGTAAGGCAGAATTTTACTGGTTAGTTTTTCCTGCAAACTTAAATAAACTAAAAAGGTAAGAGGGAACACTGATTTAGATCGGTTATAGTCACCAGTACACTCCATAGACTAAAATGCCTGTTATAATTTGGAATCTTTAAAATAAAAAAAAAAAATTCCATGCAGAATATACTTGTTCAATATGAATTTGTTTAAGTCTTAAATATTAATTTTTGGTTATAATAAAATAATATCTTGCTGTGCTATGAACATTTTTTGCTTCTTAATGAATAAGGTCAGAGTTGTGCTTAAATTTTCTAGGACAACTTGTATTTCATTAAATATGGTATACTAGCAATATTGGAAAACAGCTAACAAATATACTTCACAGACTTAAACAATTTTGCTCTTTTTTTAGAGTTTCTTAGTGTATGTATTACCCTACTTTGTAAAAATTAAGCTCCTGGGTATTGCGTTTGCATGACCAGGTTTTGGTACTGGGAGGATACAGGGGTGGTTTCTGTGAGAAGCTGGTAGAAGCTCCCTCCATGTCCAACAGAACCAATGACAGACAGCTCCCTTCCTGGCCAAGGACAAATACATCAACAATAGAGGCAGCACCTCTGGGATAACAGGTTTACAAAGGGGTAAAACTTCTGGGAAACAGCAGCTGGAGAAAGCAGTGAGACAACATGAGAGAGAACACCCTGCAGATAACAAAGTCAGGGAAGAAGGAGGCATAGGTTCTTCCCCAGTATTGCAAACTGGGAGTAAGGCTAAGTGCAGGAGAAAGGGAGGGCNCATGTCCAACAGAACCAATGACAGACAGCTCCCTTCCTGGCCAAGGACAAATACATCAACAATAGAGGCAGCACCTCTGGGATAACAGGTTTACAAAGGGGTAAAACTTCTGGGAAACAGCAGCTGGAGAAAGCAGTGAGACAACATGAGAGAGAACACCCTGCAGATAACAAAGTCAGGGAAGAAGGAGGCATAGGTTCTTCCCCAGTATTGCAAACTGGGAGTAAGGCTAAGTGCAGGAGAAAGGGAGGGCTGAGGAGAGATTGTTTTAAGATTTTGGTTTGTTTCTCATTACCCTATTCTGAATTTCTTGGTAAAAAAATTAAGCTAATTTCTCCAAGTCGTCGCTGTTTTGCCCATGACAGCAATGGGTGAGTGATCTCTCCCTGTTCTTATGTTGAGCCAGGAGCCCCTGGTTGTGATTTCTCTCCACTGCCTCACAGAGAATGGGAGGGATAGAGAGGCTTTGAGGGGGCAGGCACCTGGTGTCCAGCTGGGGTCAACCCAACAGTCTTGCTGAGGAATCATGTATGATTTTTTATTATTGCCAGTAAGCTGAAGTATGAAAGAATTTGATAATAGAAAATGGAAATAAAATTGAGGACATCAAGAGAACTGATATGTTAAAAGCAGAAAGCATTTTAGAGCATAAGGATTTGTATTACATGAGCAATATCACTAGATGAAAGCAAGGTTAGTGAAATATGTGTTATCTGGAAAATTATTCGATATGTATATGTTACTAAGTGCTTCTAGGTGAATGTTCTGCTAATTCAGGGCACAGGAATCAATATTTCTTACCTGAAACATGACCCTCGAAAAGGATGTTGCACAACGATATATCTATACAAAGAAATTTAATAATTTGTTATTTGCTGCTTTGTGGCTAGCACGTGAACTGAATGTATGATGTTAAGAATTGTTGGCATTTGACTGTGTTCTTAATGTATGGATAATAGCCAGTTAAGAAGGGCTTGCTAAAAATGTGAAAGAAGGCAGTAACTACTGGAATACTGTATAAGGGGATTAAGAAAGTATTTGCCTGAGGAAACAGGGTGTTTTACTTTTTGCATTCCAGTCACCTTATTTTGCACTTTGACAACCGATACCAGTGTTATTCTTGCTGCCTCTGGTACACTCTAAGGACCTCAGTCTGATCACAAGGCAAGCCTTAACAAGCATTAGACACTGAAGCACAATTACAAGCAGACTTGTTGGAGGTAAATTACTAACTGTCCCTTGTGATGCCTGAAGGACAGTGGAGTTCCCTGAGTGCTTGAATTGGTGAGTGTACACCAGCTGCATATAAATAAAAGTACCTGCCCTTTTCTGGGACTTGTCAACAGGTAAGTCTTCCATTCTCATGAAAGTGCTTTATTAAACAAGTATTTAAATAGCTATTATTGGCCTAGTTGCCTGAAACACATTCAAGATTGGCCTGAATTATGTAGATGTTTATGGATGTGCATATGATGATTTTGAAACAGTTTAAAACTTACTACTCCATTTCAACACAAAACAATCAATGTACTTCAAGCTGATGTGTTTAAACTCACTCCAGATACTCCTTCTGTGTGTCATGCTCTTTGCACATTGGAGTCAGGTAAGGAGTATTTCTGTGTTTGTTTTGTAAAATTACAGTAGTTCTTTTGTAGAGAGTGTGCTTTTCTTGAAGATAAGTTTCTCCAAGATTATGAATGTTTATTTTTTTTTAAGGTTGTATAATTTGCTTAAGCTGAGTAGGTGAAGGTGCCTGTGCCCAGTTAAATATTGCTATCCTGTGAAGTGCTACCTACATAGTATATGACTTGACAACAGACGTTTTCTTTAAAATTGCTCTCATCAGAACAGCACTCAGTGTAGCAAACTTATATCAGACATATTGGGTTTTGCCAAAAAATTTTCTTACTCTTTACCAAAAATGAAGGGAAGCATTGACATTATATTATCAATCACTTCCTCCATTTTTCAGTTCCTAGGAAATTCACAGCTCAGGAAAACTCGAATGTGTGCAATCCAATTCAGCAAATTTACTACACAGTTTCCCAAAAGAATCATTTATATGCCTGTTTAGATTTGCTTTTCATAACCTTCTTTCTAAATTCCCATGCACTTAAAAAATAATAGTAGTCCAAACAGTTGGAAATCTTCTAGTCAACTATAACCAAAATTAAGACCCTTACCAGTAATTCAGATTAATGAAGTCTGTTGGAAATATGCTGTTCTTTTTAGGGGAGCATCATGGCTGCTTCTGATATATATGCTTGTCCAACCATTTTTTCTCCAACTGAAGTGATATGTCACAGTTGCTAAAATGACTATAAACAGCATTTGAAGAGCTAAGCGTATAAGGTAAGTTACTATATAGTATATTTTTGACTCAACAAGCTCAGTTTATCTAAATTAATATCTTCACTCAGTTGTTTACAACTTATCAGTTGTGGTCTTTTGCAAGATGTCTGTACTGTGTTTGCATGCAGAGAAATTTTGTTTCATCATATAAGTTCTGAAAATTCATTAGGCAGTGACAAGCCATTCATTTAAGTGTTTGCATATAAAATAGGAATATAAGTATCCATCCTTATATGTATGCATTTTCATGAACTTTTAAATTTTGTATTGATATGTATGTAAATCAGTACAATGCATGTATAGTAGTGACTAGAAACTACCTATTTGTGGATATTGCTACTGTACTTATTTAATTACAACAAATGTTGCCCTTCCGTGATTCTTTGGTTTTGCTAGTTAAGTTCTGAAAAAGAAATCTTAATTAATTTCCAAAAAAAAAAAAAAAAAGGGAAAAATTAAAACCACAGCACTACATTTCACCATGTGAAAGCTAGACCCTAAAATGGGTTAACGTGTCTTCTTCCCCCTTTTTCTTGCATCTTCACTTTTGGCATTCTGATTTCATGCACCCATGCCAAGTGTTTATTTCAATGGGATTTTCACACTGGAATGTCCTCTAGCAACTCTAGCTTGAGCCCTACTAATCAAAACCATTGTACCCAAAAGATAAGATACAATGGGAGCTGGGTTAGCCTTGGCTGGCTTCCTGACACCCACCGAATCACTGTATCACTCACCACACTCAACAGATTGAGGGAGAAAATAAGATAGAAGTGGTGAAGAAGATAAAGGTGAAGATAAAGATAGGAAGATCACTTGCCAATTATCATGCTGGCCTTAAAAGACTCGAGGAAAATTGGTTTTTTGCCAATCAAAATTGCATCAGGAAGATAAGATACAAAGACTAAAACTAGACCACCCTGCTCTTTTATATCTTACACACCCTGAGCCTCGCAAGGGGATGAGGAATGGGAGTTGCAGTCGGCCCATAACAGCTCCTCTCTGCAGCTCCTTCCTCCTCACACTTCTTCCCTTCTGCAGCATGAATCCTCCACAGGCTACAGTCCTTCAGGATAAACCTTCTGCAGTGTGGATTCTTCTCTGCAGGCCAGTGTTCCTTCAGGGCATATTCACCTGCTCTGATGTGGGGTCATCAACAGGATGCAGGGAAATACCTGTTCCATCATGGCCTGCTCAATTGGCAACAGGCAAATCTGCTCCAGCACCTGGGGCATCTCCTCCCACTCCATCTTCTCAGACTTTGGGATTTGCAGGATTCCTTCTCACACATGTACTTCCTCAGTCCTCACTGCCTGTGAGGCATTTTATTCTTTCTTAAATGTGTTTTCTCAGAAGTGCCACCAGCTTGACTGACAGGATCAGCTGTGCCCTGGGGTGGGTCCATTTTGGACCTGGCTGGACCCAGCTATGTCTGGTATGGGGCAGCCCCCAGTTTTTCAGGTCACCTGCTGCATCTCTCTCATTGCCAACCCCTTCACACCTACATCCAATGCAAACAGTATACTAAAAATATCTAATGAGCACAAATCATAAATAGGGTCACTTGGCAACTTTAAAAATGAATGTATATATTCAATTAGAACTATCGCTCTAATATTTAATCTTTTATTTCTCTCATAATATAATCTGCACTATATATTCATAGATTTTAATTATGTTAAATGTTATTGAAATAAGGTTTCATTTGATGATAATAATGCTAATGGATTTCTGTTCTCTGTGGGAAATATTAAATTGCCTCAGTTAAATGTGTCTGTGATAACTTCACAAAGAATCCCAAAGGTGCCAGAAGCAATGTAAGAAGTGATGGCTAGAAACTCAATGAGGTCGACCTAATCTGTTTTCACTGAGACTATTAATTAAATGTTACTAATATTTTTGCAAAGTACAGAAATGACCTTAGGAAATTTCTGTTAATCCCTGTAGACACTATGACCTCAGTAAAAATAGTTCTATTTTTCCCTTTAAAGAAAAAGAAATGGAGGACAGAATGGAAAAAGTATTAGCCGTTTCACCTTACAAATAATATTCATATTGAGAGTAACTCTTTCCATTTTTGTTTGTATGTGTATGTTTAATTTAAATTAATCTTTTTGTATCTGATTGGAGTAATCGCTGCATGAAAAGGTATGATTTGTTGTCATTGTCTCTTAGAGGGTTATGTAGTTCAGTTTTTTATAGTATTATTAAATCTTAGTTTCTGGGGGAAAATAGCTGCTTGACTGTGTTTATAAATACACAATACATCATAAAATAATTCTCTTAATTTGCCTTTCTCATTATAAATACTTTTCAGAACAATTATTTTTTTCATTAAATGTTTTAAATATATTTTTCTCTCTTTTTCAGTAGTTAGCTTTTGAGCTAATTTGAGTTCTTCCTAAGGTACTGAAAGGTGTACTACAGGGCCAAAGTAGACACTGTCTGCTTTTTCTCTTCTTACCTGAAAAAATTCAGAAGTGTTAGTTTTTGCTGTAGAGGTGTATGAACTAATTAATTGACACAGACACTGATAAAAATGTGTAAAATATCACTGCAACTGCTATATTACTTCTCACCAGAAACTGGAAACAATTCCCTGAAATTACAGTTGCTTTCAGTTTACATATATGAGTGCAAACATACAAAAATTTCTGACGAGAAGGCACATATCATGTACCAAACATGGCTTGGGCTTATATATAAATGGGATCCCCAAATGATGTTCCAAAAAATAAAGAAATCAAATTATTTGAAGCTGTCATCTCATTCTAGGGAGATTTTGACTAAAAAAGGCACTGGGTCTTGTATTTTCAAGACTAAAGGATGTATATAAATCAGAAGTTTCCAAGAACGTTCACACAAAATAATCAAAGTATGAGAAAATATTCATTATATGGAAATCCAACCTCTGTAGAGTTACTTAGCTACAAATTATGTAAAGGCTCCATCATGAATTCAGCAGCAGAGCTTTTCAGTTTATTAAGCTAAGTTAGGACACTGACTATAGGTTAACATCTGGAAGAGAGATTGTACAAATATATTTGTACGTTTTGCCACCACTCTAGTCAAACTTCTTCATCACTAATATTTTTAATTATAATTTAATTTCATATAAAACTTTAAAGATATTTTTCTAAATTCATGTGATCCCATTCAGCACTAAATTACTCTGAAATTTCATATGCCTCATGTCACATGAGTTCGACCATGAAGCACTTTTTCTGGTTTCACAGTCAACAGAGGTGTAAAGGTCGCCTTATGAGTAATGTAATTTCAAACAAGATTCATCAGAAAATCAGGTGATACTGCACTTTGTGGACACAGGATTATACAGCTTGTTCAGTATTTGTAGATAACTTTTTTCTCTTAAATAGGCAGCACTGATAATAATGGGAACTGAGATTTATTCAGAGAAAGACTGAGTATTTTTGTCATCAGGCAGAAATAATTATTACTTAGAAAACATGCAATGAAACATTTTTTTTAATTAGAGGTAATAAGCATTTATTTAAAAGGGTGGAAGGAACCCTACCCTGCTCTTCCTGAGAGTTCTGTAGCTTACAAAGGTTACAAAAATAAGTGGTAAGTATTAAGGTTCTCTGAGGAATGGAGATAATGTATTCAACACCATATCACAATAAAAGTGCCAATTTTTATCTGCTTCCTGGTTTTATCTTTGTGGAGGCAATGACATAAGACTGTATGACTTTATTGCAAAAGTATTCAAAGCATTTCTGCTCAGAAGCAGGTAAAATAGCCTTGTATATGAATAGAGGTAATAGAGATAATTGAGAGAAGTTTTATTTTTTGCAGTAGTATTGGTCATGTTATGATGAGAAGCTTACTTGAAAATGAAGAAGAAAAAGATCATGCTTTGCTTGAAGATAGATGCCAAAGGATGATGGGTAGATCTTAGATACTTACAATGAGGAAAAAACCAAACCATTGAAATAAAGATGAAAGGAGGAAATAATTTCTGAGGGAAAATTGTTGCTAGTGTAAACATATTAGTATCCAGACTATTTGTTGAATTCACTGTTCTTGTGCAGAGCAGATATATAGTTTTCAGAAACTAGTGGAATCATCCTCTTGATGATTGACAAACTTTTTTTTTTTGTGCTTCATAGGAACAAAAATATATTTGTGTAACCTAATCTTTGGATTGCTGCATATTCCCACTAACGATTTTTATGTCTTTAGCTGGAAAATAGGTAACTTCCTATATTATTCTCATTTTTATGAAAATACTTGTGTATTTTTGCTAAAATGAAGGATGTGTACGTATCTTTCAATTCTTGTAACTTCTGTCTCTTCCTAATTTTTCTAAATCAAGACACAAACCAACAATTGTCTTTTATCATTCACCTATTGTGCCAAATTTCCATTGATCTTCTTTATTGGTAACTGTGAATAGTAAAACTATGAAAAATCAGACATGTAAAAACTCTGACACTTTAAAGATAAACCTCTCTTTAAATTTTCAGCTAGGTCAACACAATTCACAGGGAACTTCATAAGAATTATTACATCCAAAGCCTGAGTCTTAGACTTGTCTTTCCTACCTAAGAGTTCAGATAACCCCAAGTTTATCAGGAAGAACTATAACTACCTGGTTCCCAGAAGTTCTGGTATGCATGACTAGCATCTACAAAAAACTGATTTAAACTATGTTTGTGTAAATACTTGCTCCTGGACTCGGAATACCCAACCTAATATCTCCAGAAAGGAGGCTATGCATTATCACAAACCATGTCTCATGAAATAAATTAGTGTAGCTGTGCTTCTCTCCAAAGTAAACCTTCTGACTGGCTTTGCTGTATTCAGTCTCAGCATCCATATGGAAAATACACTGTGGGTCAACCCCATTGAAATTGTTTTCCATCTATAAAAATAATCTTCTTAAGAAGCATCTGAAATATTTGTTAGACAGAATTATTAGTTATCTAAATATTTTTATCAGGTCAATGTATTAAGTTATTTTTATGACTGGAAAACATGCTGAAACGATGCAGCTGGGGAAATAGGCAGCAGGCTATATGCAACCACAGCATAACAGAGGTAATATTTTATGGTGCACAGCTAGTAAAGGTCTGAGAACAACAAAAGTAGAGACTAAAATGCTCAATGCTTTTAGTCTTCTTCCTTCTCCCTGCTACCAGAAAATTCTTATTATGCTGTCACATTATGGAAGCTGTCCCCCTCTATTAGGTTTGCCTCTCTGGTCCAGCTAAAGTTGCCCATCTTCTTTGTCTAAAAGTTTCAAAGCTTTTATTTCCTTTGCAGTATTTTACCTGAAGATAATGCATTAGATTTGCAGCATGCTGAGGTTTCTCTCATGTTTCAATATGGTTGTTGCCTTTCTTCGCAGCAGCAACCTGTGTTTATAACTGAGCAGTTCAGTTTGTTTGCCCAGCTCTCTTTGCGTTCCTGGCACTTACAACTCACTGCAATATTAGTTCTTGTTGCCAGGGCACTTTGTATAACACTTGACTCTGTTTTAATATACACCTATTTTTGGAGCAGTGCAATGAACAGAGCTTTGCCTTAGTTCGTTTATTTTTCCTCAGACATTTATTTGGAAGATATTAGTTCTGTTAGGGTATCCACAGATGACAGATTTCTCCATTCATCGGTAGTAGACCAAATATGGCCAGATGCTCGTGGCTTAAATGTGAGCACAGAAAGCCTTATACTCCCTGTGTTAGATCAATCCCAGATATTCTGGACTGATAAGATGTGTTCTCAGTTTCCTTCTTTTACACTATGTTCAGTTGCTTATCTGTGAGAACAAATTGGCTGTAAGCTACTACAAGTGAGTAGAGTACTCTGCTGCCACACTGTACCAGCTCTGAGCTAATATGCCTAATTATCTAATATTCACGAATACAAAATGATGTTGCTCTGAAGGGATAACACAAAGCTTCTAAGTCTGTACTGTGCATTTGTAACCAGTATAGTAATGTTTGTCTTTGGCTGAACTGTCTGATCTCATCTACACTTGCTATACAGTCTTAAGAGAGGCTGCCCCAGGCTCTTCTGAGCAGAAAGTCATGAAATCGCTGACTTCTTTAGCATGTATTACATTGGCTGACAAATAGGCAGGAAGCCTATGCTGGAGGCTGAGGTTATCTTTTCCAGCTGTGTGGTTTAAGTCTGAGACCAATATTCCCACCAGGAGAAAAAGCAACCAAACACCATCACCAGTTAAACAAACTTTTCTTCTGTATTCTCCTAGGAGTGTTTTGTGTTGCCAGTATTTGAACAAGGTTTGGCTTTAAATCTCAACTGAACTGACGTACCTGACTGCAGAGAGAAAAGCAGTCCATAAAAATGGGAAATGTGTGTCTTAAATGTCACTGGGTGAAAACACAACAGTTACATGGAGTGAATGACCTTTGTGGAAAGACTAATTCATGTTCATTAAAAAACAAATTCAAATTACAGGTGAGTAAGGCAGCGTTGGGAAGTTGTTCTGTATTTTAACACCATTATACAATGCCTACATTTGCTTCTTCAATTTTTTTACAAATAGAGCAACAAAACTTTTCAACTATTCACCACTCTTAAATTTACCTTAATCACAGTCAGTAATTCCTGCTTCACATTCTTTCTTCTACTTTTTTCCTTGTCTAGTGTTTTCTCCCTATTACCTCAGATACAAACTAGTATGGTAAAATACCTTGCTAAAAATGGAATATTTCTTCTTACCAAGAGCAGTTATTTACCACACAATTATTTCTAGCTTTTTCTGTGGTTCAGTCCTTGTCTCTGGTAGGCTCAATTCAGTGCACTTCTGCAGCTGCATGGATTGACCAGTATTAAAAAGAAATGCAGAAATTAATACATAAGAAAACTCTGAGGTCAGTTTCTCCCTAGGAGATCATGTGAATGGAAAAGGGTTTGCTTCATCCATAAGGGATACATTTTTCTGCTTTTTTCTGTATGGTCTATCTTATACTATCTAACTGAGAAAATAATTTTCAGGTGTAAGTAATAACTTCTGGTGTCCATATCATAGATGTGAATGAGAACATAATATCTGAACAGTAGCTCAGGAAGACATTATCCTCAAAAAGTGGTAGAACCAAAAATATTTCTAGGCACATGAACATGGTTAGTATCATCAAGCTCTTCCCCCAACAGCTATGTAAAGAAAACAGTATTTTTTCTCTCTTTAAATCCACTGTTCCATCTTGTACAATGATGCTGGAAGTGTTCAGTATTCATCCCTTTCTAGTAATGGACTTCCATGTAGATGTGCTGAAAGGCATTCCTGAACCTAGAGAAGAAGCATACTGCTTTGGACAGTTTTTTTCTTAAATGAAACATAATTTTTAGCACTAAGCCTTCCAACAGTTTTGGAATTTATATTGTCAGTACACCTCTCTCTAGGGAGAGACGGGAATATGTGCAATACCACAAAAGCAACAACCATGAAAACAAAAAATAAAAACTGTTAACCAATATAATTTTTGAATAGGTTTATGTTCATTTAAACATATTTTGTTTGGGTAACTGAGATAATTATTTTAAATGTTGACCAAACAGTGGCATATTCTACTATTATACTCAATACTCTAACAAAGGTTTTGGCAGCAGATAACTCACACTTTATCCATCTCTGCATGTGGTAATACACCCGAAGCCTGTCATTTGTCAGCATAATGACAATTCCAGTATTCCCTGAATGCCTAGAGGAATAGGTTTAACTGCAACATTGTTTCTGGCTAAGGGGCAGTAATCTAAAAAGCTTGAAATTTAAGCCTGTTGTTAGTTTCACAATATCTGGGAGATCTGGTACAGTATGTTCCTGCAAAAGCCCTGCTTAAATTTGTGGCCAGTTTCTCCCAGGCTGTGTTCAAGACAGAGAGCATGCATGAGTTCTTTTATTTCAGTTCTACAGCAAGGTATCAAAGGACTAAGGTAACCTGACAACTGATCATTTTAAGAAAATAGATTTAAAATTAAAAGTGTGAAGTCAGCTGGGCTTTACAAACTCCCAGGACATCAGTCATTTATGAATACTGCAGCACTGGAGACCAGCTAGTCAGAAGAGGATACTGTAGAGGATATGTAGAAAAGAACAGATTCCTACAGTTTGCTTTCCTCTTTTCTAGTGTATTTCAAGGGTTATTGGCATAGAAAGTCCCTAATCCTCTGACAGAGGTATGCTTAAGATGTAAAAAGCAATGTGCAATGAGCTACCTAGCCTTGGTTAGGAATTTGAAATCCAAAGTAGGTCACAAGTCAATTCATTTTGTAGACTTGACCTTGTACTCAGTGGATATTTAATCTCATCACAAAACCACTGGATAATGTTATAAATACCAATTTTGAAACAACCCTTTAGGGACAATATCTTTATCTTGGCAACCAGTTTCTGCTGAAAAGACACCAAGAGTTAGAATAAAAACTCTTCTAAAACACTATTCTCCTCTCACTGTCATGTGCACTTGCATATTGATAGGGCAAGAGCTGGACCTTTCAATTTTATTAATTTCTTTGATATTTGAAAACTACAGAAAATGTGACTAGAAATACAATCCAGGTATGAAAACTATGCCTTTCAACTCTACAGCTCCTTCTCAGTTTAAGCAGTAATTGTTACATTTTTTTATTTCTCCTGCTTTTTGTTCTTTTTTTTCCTTCCTCAGTTATGGTTACTGCCGTGTCCTGCTACTGAGGTTTAGCAAGAGCCAGTGAATAGCCCTTCTATGTGAATAGCATTAGAAAGGAGTCCACTTTGAAGACTTCATACCAAATGGAAAAAGTACTTGTAGTGAAGGATAGAATCTATCCATTAAACTTTTTATTTATGATCAAATATTATCAAATCAAGAATATTGAGATCTGGGGTTATTCCAATGATGAACTTGCTCCTTTTCCTTACCCTGTGTTGTTCTTACTGAGAAAAAGAAGAAAAACAAACAAACAAACAAAAAAAACCCAAAAAACCAGCCCTCGACGTGCTTTGAGCTCAATTAACTATAACTGAAATTCTTGGCAGTTTTAAAGACAAATAGAGTCAGACAGGCAGTGCTTTATACCAACAAACCATTCCATATTGAACTTCTTTGTTTTCTTCGACATGTATTTGCTTTTGTTTCTATTTTTAAAAATAAAATGTTGGAGGATGGTAGTTTGACATTGGGGTGTGGTCTTTTTTTTCTTTTTCCTCTACAATTTAATGAAGATTGGAAATTAGGTGTGAGGTTAGGCTCTTCAATGCAATCCCTAGAAAAGTCAACATCCAAATTTTAAAACTCTTCAGAATTTTTCAGTTAATAAGAGAGTGCACATTGGCTACCTGGAGTAAGAAATTAGTTCAATTTTTTAATTTTTCCATTGAAACTATGGAACTGATTTTAATTTACATCATTGGAGACCAAGGAATCCTTCAATACTAGTGACAGTTGAGAAGCAACCTGGACCTGTGGCAGGATTGGCCACAGTCTTTTGAGTATTGTGGCAACTTAGGAGCCTATGGACCATAAGGATCCATTCCAGCACTTCTTTGTGGGGAACTGGTGCCCCAACAAACTTGAGCTCCAAGAAGCTGAATAAGTTTCACCAAGAATCCAAACAGGGGAGGAAAGGAGACTGACACATACCAGGAACTTCTGTGAGAAGGAAAGAAGTTATGAGGAAGGTAGGTTAAAAAGAAGAAGAAAGTTAGATAAGTTTAAGTATTTGACTATGCAAAGCAGTTGGGTATTTTCCATCAGATGCAAGAAATCAAGTAATGTATTTTAATGAAGAAAGAAGTGCCTTCGGCAGGTAATACTGCTCAAGTATTAATAATATACCTAAAGCTTTAGCTTCAAGCCTATAAATACTTTGTTTTACTGCTGTTACTGTTGGTTTCCACTTTTCTCGTCATCTATTTTCTCCATCTATTTGTTTTAATAAAAGGTAAACAATAATTGTAATTAAGCAAGTGATTTATCTTTGACAATCTAGGTATCTAAAAGTATAAAATGAGATTTACGTAGCTGTTCAGGCTCTCCCTGTAACAGAAATAAATAGACACTTTCAAATAATGACTCAACTCCTTCATAACATATGTATTAGGCAGATGGAATTAATTAAACCTATTTTTTTCTCTTGCTCTCTCTCTACATTGCAGAGGGAGTATGCATAAGGACTATACACCTTTTGTCCATCTTTCAGACAGTGGAAACTAAGTAAATCTAATTCTAATTCTGCTGCATGGCTTAAATAATCCTCCATACAGTGGAGTCGTGCACTGGTTGATGTCTCCAGTAGTTATTACAACCTAAATAAAAGCAATATATTTAGCAATATTTTAACTGGAGTGGAGTGAGAAATGTCTCTGTTTTGTCCACTGCTCTGTAAGTATTTCACATCAGACTGCACATTAATGCTGAGAGAACTAATAAAATAATAACTCTGATCCCAATATGTTATATTATGTTTAATTGCCTTCCCCTTCAAGAAGGAAATGTGATCTTAAACGGTATAATTTTTTGCATATTTAGCTAATACTTACATATTTTATGGTGTAATATAGAATTAAATGTTGAAATGGAAAGGCATTACTTTATGTAGCCAAACATTTTTGCAGTTAAACTCCACTTTGTCCTTATGAGAGGTTTTAGTGCCTGTTCTTAAGATAAAAATGTGTATTGTGACCAAGCATTTGCAGAACAGAGCTATGGAAAAATGCACTTTATCACAAAAATGCTTATTCACTAGGTAAATGAGCTGAAAAACTGTTTTTGTATCCCCTGTCTTGGAAAGGAGCAGAAAAAAAATCTGTTACCACAACACAGTCTGCACTTACTGCCGTTTTCTTCAAGGGTCATTAAATGTCTTGGATAATAATTGACCTAATTCACTTTAAAATGTTTAAGAATTCTGATCTTCTAACCAATGTCAAATGGGTAAAAAGAAATAAGGACAAACTCTAGAACATATGAAAATACAGTAGCTCAACAGTGGTGTTTCCTCTGATGTCCATAAGTGTAAGCTCAGTAGAGATCAACAGCAATTTTTTGCTGGTCTAAAGTGGTGGTTGCTAGCTGCATTTAGGGCAAATTCCTACAGTAACTTCTTTTACAAGACATTGCATAAGACTTGGGGGAAAAAAAAGTGACACATCACACCATATGATATATCTAAAAATCCGGCAAGGCTGAGAGTGCATGGTGGATGAAATAAAAACTAGTGGGTTTTCAGTCTAACAAGAGACATTACATCATATGATATCCTGCATATACATTAAATAGGCATTTCTTAGCTTCTTTGTCCATTCCTAGGCTATGATCTTAAGAGCATAAATCCAGTGTCATTGGCCTCTGAACTTAATAGAGAAATCATATTTGCCGAAGACCTAAGATAATGTACAGCACGATACTTCAACTGTACCCTTTACCAAGGAATAACTAGAAAACACATGGTTGCTCTTCTTGATACTTCATAAGCATTTCCACTCTTACTGGTATTCTCAGAAACATTGTTAGTTTCATCAAGTTCTCTCAAAGCATCAAAAAATTGTAGGCCAAAGAGGTTTATTAAATGATACACAGAAAAAATGTAATAATATACTGAGAACAAAAATAGGCTGCTGTACTTCAAGGATTATTTTAGGATTTTCTCTTTAACACTAGGAGAACCACAGATATGGCTAGCTTATTGGTGGATCAAAAGTTAATCATGAGCTAGCAGTGCCCTTGCCACCAGGAGGGTCAATGATGTCCTGGGGTGCACTGGGAAGAGTGTGGCCAGCAGGTCAAGGGAGGTGATCCTGCCCCTCTACTCAGCCCTGATGAGGCCAGTCCTGGTGCTGTGCCCAGTTCTGGGCTCCCCAGGACAAGAAAGAAAAGGAGGTATTGGAGAGGGTTCAGTGGTGGGCCACAGAGGTGATTAAGGAACTGGAACATCCCTCTTATAAGGAGAACTGAGGATACTGGGACTGTTTAGTCTGGAAACAACTGAGAGAGGATCTTATCAATACATATAAATATTTCAAAGGCAGGTGTCAAAGAGAATGGTGCCAGGCTCTTTTTGGTGATGCCCAGAGGTAGGGTGAGGAGCAATGGCCTTAAACTAAAGCACCAGAAATTTCACGTCAGCATGAGGAAGAACTTCTTTACATTGAAGGTGGCAGAGCATTGGAATAGTGTGCCCAGTGAGGTTGTGGAGTTTCCCTCTCTGGAAACAATCGAACCCAGACGAACACATTCCTGTGTCACGTGCTCTGTGTGACCCTGCCTTCCCAGGGGTTTGGACTGGATGATCTCCAGAGTTCCCTTACAACTGTAACAATTCTGTGATTCTGTATTTCTGTGAAACTATTTGTTAAAACCCACTGGATCCTCTTATGTGGATAATTTTCTTCACATTTGCTAAAGACAATTGCAATTTTTTTGCCAGTATTGAACAAGCTAAAGAAAAGCCATGGCTGTGACAATGAATTTCCGGTTTATCTCTATACATGAGGTACTGCAATGCCAGAACATCACAGAATTACTGAATGCTTTGGGTTAGAAGAGACTTTTAAAGATCATCTAGTTTCAGCCACTCTGCTATGGGCAAGGACACCTCTCTCCAGCCCAGGTTACTTAAAACCCCATCCAGCCTGGCTTTAAGCATTTGCAACCACAGGGAATCCACAGATATTCAGGGCAATCTGTTCCAGTGTGTCAACAATCTCACAGTAAAAAATGCTTCTTTATATCCAATCTAAATCCACCCCCTTTTAGTTTAAAACAATTGTCCCTTTTCCTGTCACTACATACCTTGGTAAAAATATCTCTCCATCTTTTTAAAAAGCCATCTTTATATACTTAAAGAATGCAACAAGGTCTTCCCAGAGCCTTCTGTTCTCCAGGAGAAACAACCTTAACTCAGCCTGTCTTCACAGGAGAGATGCTCCAACCGTTTGATTATTTTTGTGGGACTCTTCTGGAGCAACTCTAATAGAGGCCACATGTTTCTTGTACTGCAGACCCCAGGGCTGGATGCAACACTCCAGGTGGGGTCACCAGAGTGGAATAGAGGGGCAGAATCAGCTCCCTTGACCTGCTGCTTTTGTTGAAGCCCAGAATGCAGTTGCATTTCTGCTTCAAGCTCATGTTGCCAGCTCATGTACATTTTTCGATCAACCAGTAGCCCCAAACCCCTTGCAGGGCTGCTCTCAGCCAGGTCATCATCCATTCTGTACAGACATTGGCAATTGCTGCAACCCCTTTTTTCAGGACCTTGCACTTGGCCTTGTGGAACTTCATGAGCTTTGCATGGGTCCATGTCTCTAGACGGTCAACGTCACCCTTCTCTTCCCTCAAGCATATCAACTGCACCACTCAGATTGTTATAATCTGAAAACTGGCTGATGATGCACCCAATCCCCCCACCTATTGTCTTTATTAATAAAGATTTGTAATATCTTGGTGAATGCAATTCTAGAGATAAGTTTCTGTGGAAAACCATGTCAACTTCCATATTGTCTACAAACATAATTTCATGACACCCATAACTTTTTGTGGACCTATTCTGGGCACAGAAAACTTAGGCAGCTGGACCTCAAGGACAGTAGCCTTCCTAGGATACAGCTCATTACATCTGAGGTAACATTTCACTGCACAGTGGGTGAGAAGAGATGGAAGGATGGGATCTGCACAGTGATCTGCAGAGCACGTCTACTAGGTTTGGCTGCAACAATTTTGGTGAGCCTAAGAAGGCAGAAGGAAGGCAGAAATAGAAGTAACAATCAGCAACCACTCTAATGCCTACTTGCCCAACACAGGCTTGGTTCAAATCCTTTGCTTCAAACTTCCCTACCATTCAATTTTACCTACACTGCTGACAAAATTTGGTACCTCCATCTTTAGGTAGAGGATGAGGGAGGCAGGATCTTAGGGGGAGTTTTAAGAGCAGGGAGCATGGTTGCCACCTGCTGTTCATGGTAACTGAAGCATCCTGAAAATGTCACTAGAGTCCTGTTACTGGGCTGCACAGTAAATGGTAGTCGCCTTTCTAAAATGATAAAAAAAATATGCCAATGCATACTGTCTAGGCTATCTGCCTAGGTATTTGCAGAGCATCTGGAAAGTGTCTGTACATCTGAGCAGATAAATAACTCAGAATTTTTAATGCCTATTTTGGCAGCAATTTTGAAGCTAAAAGCCTATTGTTAAAGGAGACAAGAAATTTGAAAACGGCAGGAAGCAGCCAAAAGAAATCTGAGGAAACAGTAATAAAAGCTACTGGGGTATTTTTTCTCCACACATTTATCTGCCAAACTTTTATTATGCTGTTTGATTATTGCTCAGGGATACTCAATGAAACTCACTAGGCTGTGGTCCTAGTTTTACTTTCTCTAGCCAGAAAAAAAGCAGCAAATCATGAGAAGTGAACTCATTTTCTTGGTTCCTCTCAATTGATCATACGCTTCTTTTTGGTGAAAGTATTTTCAAGATATAGTCTGTCGTGACATATATCACCTGCTGTGAATAGAGGTGCTTTAACCTGGAAAGAAGAGAACAAGTCTTATACTCTGTAGTGTTAACCACTGCAGGATAAATCCTGTCATTATAGGCTCCATCGTCTCATTTACTCTCTCCATTGACCTGTATTCCCAGTCTCCACCAAATTCTCTGTGAAGGTTGTGCTTTTCCTGCAACAAATACTACCTGTAGCAGATGACCTCCTTTTCCTCATCTCTCCACAAGGACAGTCTATCAAGAAGTTCATCTGCTCCAGAAAACCCCTGAAATGTGACTCTGTTTTTCCCTTGTAACCTTCCTCTCCCTCCTTCGTCTTTTCAAGGAGACAACCAGTCTGTAAAGAAAGCTTTCCTTTGTGATTTAACCCAGCTATTACTTTTAGCAGAATTTTTTAAACATTAGCATTAATGTTTTAATCATTAAGGACCAGAATCTGAAGGCTTAGGATTGATGGTTACCCAATTTAAGATAACTTAAAGAATTTTACATTTCAGAATGTGCTGATGTTTTATCTTAGGTCAAGGTAACTCCTCTTCCCCAGTGATACAGAG
Organism: Phainopepla nitens; assembly: GCA_013400175.1. Taxonomy (NCBI): domain Eukaryota; kingdom Metazoa; phylum Chordata; class Aves; order Passeriformes; family Bombycillidae; genus Phainopepla; species Phainopepla nitens. Next base: position 205,618 of record VXBQ01001331.1, read on the forward strand.
TGATAATTACTCTCTCCCTATCACTTGGACTCACCGACCAGCGGTGGAACTAAATATAGTGTAACAAATGCATGGTAACAAATTCAGTGTATTTGTTACCTAGAGCTTGGCCCATGGGTGTTAGCTGGGCACACTCTGACAGTTACTGAGGGTATACTGTCAGCTTATACCGCCCTCACGCTAATTGATCTGACCAAATTTGACAAAAAGGGCCAGTCAATGCGGTTATTCTTCATATCGGTAGCCACACAGACCAATGCTTGAGGCTGGAGTGACACCCTGGCTACAAAATCAACCACAGTCCATGGTAAACTAGTGGAAGATAAAATTGTACTGATGAGATTAGAGTCTTATAACTAAAGGAATCTTATCATGACATGTCACATACCATGGATTTGGGGAAAAATTCTACCAATTTGACAAAGTTGGATAGGCCACTCATACTTTGCCCTGGAAAGGGACATATAAAAATTATATATGTTTGATAACTAGCAGAAGTTGAAAAGTTCTCACACCTAGGTAGATGTGAATACTTTGGTATGAGTGGGTTGGTGCATTATATGAGCAGCCAGGGATAAGTTAGCTTTAAATCAACTATGCAAAAGGAAGAGATGAATATCAAAAGAGTTTTAAAATCCACTTTTCATACTGGCATCTGATGACTCAGTAAAAGTCTAAGTGCTATTCTAGTGGGAATCAGCATTTCCACTGTGATTCAGCTATCTGACTGACTTTTGCTGCAAATATTGGAAAGGATTAAAAAAAGTGTCCTTAGTAAAAAAATAAAATAAAATTAAAAAAAAAGAAGACTGTGTCTCTGAGAGCTGTTACAAATTTTTGTGAGTGTAAATGAAATTAATTTCCTTTTTGCATCTGAAAAGAAAGTTGAAGTTTACATTTACAAAGAAAAAACATAGTTGTTTCAGTCATGAGTTGTAAATAACAAGTAATATAGGTATAAACTCAAACAAAAAGAAAAATTTAAAAACTGGAAGTGTGAAAAACTTGGTTATGAATCAAGGAATTTTATTCATCTTATTAGTCCATTTTCTTACTACTTTGAATTCAAGATATATATTAGCACCTTCTAAAATTGTACTAGCAGGTCTCAAACTGTGATCTTTAAGGTACCAGTGTTCTGCAAAGCCAAGGCAATTACTCAGTTGTTCCATTTGTTTTAGTATATTTAACATCAGTCACTAAAGGTGCATTTTAAATGAAGCAAGTGTGGTCTTCTTACTCCAGAAATAGTCTAGTATAAAGATTAATTTCCTTGTTCTAGTGTATGATATGCTGCTGACCTTAGCTTCCTCTGATGAGCTGAAAGCATGCAAAAAAAAACCCTCTAAGTACTCAGAACTCAGCTAGATGTGTATATTCAGTTCTTGCAAATTTCACATGATTTAAAACAGTTTTTCCCAGTTTGCAGTCAGTGGTCTGCAAAGTTCACACCAGACACATGGTGTGACTTCCTTTCCTTCTAAATAATAAATCACATTAAATGACACAAAGAAATAGAAAAAATACTTTCCCCATATTATTTTTTCATATAAACACATGCTGACGTTGCCATAAGGTTGTTGTTTAACTGGAGACAGATGTGATCTGCAAGTGACATGCTTGTTTGAGGATGATCCATTATGCAGAAGTATTGTCAGACACTATTGCCTGTTTTGCAGGGTAGCATGATAGAAAAGCTGCAAGGGCATCCTTATGTCAGTGTGACCAATTAAGCATTGTTTTTCTATCTTAGCTCTCACTGTTTTCATGTTGACAGCTAGCTCACAGGAGGATCTCTTCAAGTATCCTCAATATGGAGGTAATGGGTCACAGTAGCACTATTTGATTTCACTGCATTTTGTTTTGTGGCTGTCTCAATAGATACCTTAAATTCTTTCTTCATCTTCCTAACATTTCTAAAGTAAAAAGAAGTTTGTATTTGAAAGGAAAACCACAAGATGTTTAGAACATTAGAACAATATGTGGCTAGGACATTTTGTAAAGTCGAATTTAAAATGACACCACTTTTTCTGAAACCATTGAATGTATCTAATTAAATTATTAAAAAAAAAATGCACTCTATGAGAAAACAACTAATCCAATTTAATAAGTAGACTACTAAACTGAAGATTACTCATTTATTAGTTCTGCATTCTGTATACAACACAGAGAGTGTGACAGTGCTGTGCACACACAAGGTGTTCCCTATGCAGTTTTGGTAAAGAGCATTGTTCCAGCTACTTTTTGTTATAATCAAGCTGTGATTGAACATATCTTTTGAAACTGAATTTATGTTCCAATCTCCTTGATATTCTGAGTGTTACCTAGAGCAAAAACTGCTTAAGATGAGGAACATGATCTTCTTGTCAGAGTCTGCTTAAGCAGCATGTGACTGGAAACCTTATTGAAATTGGCAGTCCAAAGAAAGCTTTAATGGGCATCCATGAGTAATCAGTACTAGAAGAGTTTGACTGATTTAGTTAACCCTTGCTTTAAGATGAGCGTATGGGCCCCTGTGTTGTACAACTTCATTTTAAACTGTATAAAGAGAGGGAACAGAACATGGCGTAACGAAGCCAAGAATATCTGAAAAATAATGAAAGCAGTTCTGGAGAAAGATATTTACAAGCAAAATCTTTGCGCAACATTTCTCCAAACTTTTATTTTCGTGAAAGCATCCTTATTTAAGTAATGGCATTACAGTGAAACTTATTCAATATGAATTTGCCTGTGGAGAGGCAAATTCTAATGCAAAATCCTAATGCAATTCTGCCTAATCGGCAATTTACTGAGAGCTAGAGTGCTACAGTTTTCAGAAAGTTAACTATTACTAATTTTATAGTAATGGCAGGATTATTAAATTTCAGCACTTTCCGGGAAAGTTTCAGAAAATGTTTCGACTGGTCAGTTTTTTTGGCTAGATACTATGATAATGACCATCCCATTTATTGCTTACTCAGCACACTAATTAGATTGGGAGTTGATTTCCTCATGTAAATATGTGAATGCTACAGGCCTGTCTTTATGCATCAAACCCCAGGTTTTTTGCCAATTTTTTTATTCAGTCCATGACACACCACCTTATAAATGCTTCAGGAGCTACAACTCCTCAAAATGTAGTTCATATACATATATCCCTTTTTAGCTGGGGCTCTACACATCTCTGTGCCTACTCATCAGAACTCACTGCTTATTGTGCTTTTTTCCCACAGCTTTTTCCCACAGTCAGAGTTTTCCCATACGAGGTAAATTGCCTTGACTCGGCATATTCCAAGTGTCCTTATCCCTGCACCATTTCCTTCTTACTGCTTAGGCATTAACTTAAAACATTAGCTTCCGTTTTGCCCACAGATACTAGGTTAAGTGGACCAGCTCAGGGTACTTCTATCTTGTACAATTGCTGTATTGATTTTTGAATAAGTTGAATTCCCCAGAACAATTAACCTGAAGGGAGCCTCCTGTTAGTGCAGCTGTAATGTCTATATACAAAAATTGTTCTGTGTTGATAAGTCCCTCATTATGATTTATATAATATTTCATTCTTTCATTTTTATAAGTCCCCTTATGGTACTAGAAAGTGGCAATGAGGTCTTCCTGAAGCCTTCTCTTTTCCAAGCTGAACCCCAGATTTCTCAGTCTGTCTTTGTAGGAGAAGTTGTCCATCCCTCTCATCGTCTTTGTGACCCTCCTCTGGATGGCTCTAGCAGGTCAATGTCTTTCTTCTGCTGAGGACACCAAAGCTGGATGCAGCACTGCAGGTGAGGTGTCGAAAGGGCGGAGTAGAAGGGCACCCTGCTGACTGCTCTGCTTTTGCTACAGCCCAGGATGTGGTCAGCCTTCTGGGCTACAAGTGTACACTGTTGGTTCATGACCAGGCTTTCATCCATGAGAACTCCCAAGTCCTTCTCTGGAGGGCTGCTCTCAGTGACTTCTTCTACCAGTCTGAACTCATGTTTGGGACCTTCCCTACCCAGATGCAGCACCTTGGACTTGGACTTGTTGAACTCCATAAGATTCTCATGGATCCACTTCTCAAGCTTGTCCAGGTCCCTCTGGATGTCATCTCTTCCTTCTGTTGTGTCAGCTGTGGAGCTCAGCTTCCTGTCATCTACCTTGCTGAGGCTGCACTCAATCTCACTGTCTGTCATAATTGTAGGTACTGAAATGGAATGATCCCAAGAGAGAACCATGAGGGATGGGACTCATCACTGGCCTTCATGTGGACATAGACCCATTGACCACCATGCTCTGGCATCCCTACAGCCAGTTCTTTATCCATTGAATAGTCCATCCATCAAATCCATGTATATCCAGTCCAGAGACAAGGATGTGATGTGGGACTGTACTGAAGGCCTAACATAAGATAGATGTTTTTGTCAATCATTGCCATCATAGAAGGCCACCAGATCAGGCACAATTTTCCCATAGTAAAGCCATGGTGGCTGCCTTGGAGCCTTGGATCACCTCCTTATCTTTTTATGTGCCTTAGCACATATTTTAGGAGGATCTTCTCCATGATTATCCCAGACACAGAGGTGAGGCACACTAATCTGTAGTTTCATGATTCATCCTTTCTCCACTTTTTAAAAAAGGGAGTGATGTTTCCCCTTTTCCACTCAATGAGGACTTCACCTGACTGCCATGACTTTGAAAATATGATGGACAGTTGCTTGAGAACAATGTCAGCCATTTCCCTCAAGACTCTGGGTTGCATGTCATCAGGTTCCATAGACTTTGTCAGTAGTCCTGAACCTGCTCTTTGCTTATACTGAGAGGGATTCATTCAGCCCCCACCCACCCAGAGGACTGGGGACTTTGAGAGAAGAAGCAAGCCCAACTGCCAGTGATGACTGAGGCAAAGATCTCACTGAGTATCTCAGACTTCTCTATATCAGTCACCACCAGTTCACCATTCTTGCTTATCAGGGGGAATACAGTCTCCTGACCCTTTCTTTACTGACTTATGTCCTTATAGAATCCTCCTTGTTATTCTTCAGGTCATTTGTCAAGCCATGTTTCAGCTTTGCTTTCTATTTCCTGACCCCATTTCTACACATGAACCATATCTACATACTCTCCCTCGGTCACCTGTCTCTGCTTCCACTGGCTGTGCATTTGCTTCGTACTCTTCAGCTGGAGGAAGTTTTTTGCTTCGTAAGCCAGTTTCCAGTCCGCCTCGCTCAACTTCCTACACACAGAGATAGAGAGCTCTTGTGCTCTACAAAAGGTGGCATTTAAGAGCTGAGAGGTCTAGTCAGCCATTCTGTACTTAATGATTTCATGTTTTATAACTCAAATTCTTTTCCTAGGAAGTGGTCTGAAGAAACAGTTTTTAGGTGTTTTAGTGGTTCAAAACATTAATATGTGCTTAAGGGGATCTTAAAAATATAAGCTTACTTTAAGAGGACTGTAAGCACCCTGAACAACTTTGAAAGGGCATGATACATTCTCCAGTAATTAATCAGCTTATCCTTCTAGCCTTTAGGAGAATAAAAATGATCAGAATAACCCATTATGTCAAACTATTAAATTCCCTGTCCTTAAAAAAGATTTTATGATCTCTCATGATGAATTTTTATTTTATTTGCACTAATATCTCTCTGAAGAACTTCATTTGAGTCAGGAGATTTACTTTGGATTTACACCACTTGAAACTAAAAAACTGTTTACAAATAGATTAGATGAATCACATATTTTTCCTGGTATCAGGATATAGTTTAATCCAGTCCTCTGCAATCTTTGAGGCTTTTTTGTAGGTCGGTTTTGGATAGAATTGAAAGTGTACTGGCAATTACTTCCCTTGAAATGTTGCCCTTCTGTGGATTTATTCAAACTCCAAATAATCGAATATTAAAAAGGCATTTTTGGAGATGATGTTTGAAACAGGCCATTCTTGTGTTCCTAAACTTTATGGAAGCATTTGAAAATACATTGTTGTTGTTGTTGTTGTTGTTGTTGTTGTTGTTGTTGTTGTTGTTGTTGTTGTTGTTGTTTTTCATAGTTGAGATAGACTGTGAATTATGCTAATGGTAAAATGGTTAAATGACTGATTTTTTTTCAAGTGTTTTCAACATGCAGTTTCAATAAGACTAATGTTGAACAGAACTATTTTTTTAATATGAAAAACTGGCACACATTATTTATCATATGTGTTATGTCAGTTGGATATTTTATATTGCATGTTATAGGAATGCTCACAGACATAGGTGACAGTACAGAGCACTTTCATATCCCTGTCACATCCCATTCAAATTTTTTCTTTCCGTAGCAAAACTTGAGGGTAAGAAGAAAGAAGTGGAGACCATCTTTTTCTGGATGTTACTTCTCACAGTATTGACAGCCAGGTTTCTGTCCTCCCTCTGGTAACAACCAGCATTTTGAAAGCCACTTATTCATAGGTATAATTGTCTTTGGACTGTTTTAAAACCAGAAAAGGTTGGGGGTTGGAAGGAAGGTGTTCAGAGATGCAAAACAGTTTGTGTAACTTTCCCTGGAGTAATCAGTCACTCAGTGAAACAGTCTGTAACACAGAGCTGCATTTTTTCTTGAATGAATTTGAAGAGTGGAAAAGATAAGTTGCTTAAGAGCCCTGCTGAATTTAATATTCTCAAAATCAGATATTTGCATCTGCTAATGAAGATGTATGAATGCTCTGGCAAGGTATAACTCCCGGCAAAGCTACATGGACAGCTGCATAAAGCCCTGCATATTGCGCTTGCGTTCCCCAGGCCATAAGTAAGCCAGCTGTGCTAGGGAAGCCATGAATTCCTCCTTGCAGGAGGCATTTTAAATCAAAAGCAGTACTTTGCTAACATTACTGTACAGTTTCTGGACTAGAGGTTTTTTTTATTGTTGTAAGGTTTGGGGTTTTCACACTTGATTTTCTGAGTGTGTAGGCAGATAAACTTGACTTTGCCAGGATATGCCCCTGTAGCATGGCTGAAATTAGGGAGAAGTCCTGTGGGAAAAAGAATGTGATCATTTAACTTGAGCCTTTGTTATAATCACATGGATAAAATCCTGAATTAATGTTGTACAGGCAAAATTAATATTGACATTTTCCAACTTCTTTTAAAGAATGATGTTGTAATTTAAATGGAGTTCTTTTGTGTTTATAATCTCACACACTTATATAATCAAATAGGGTTTTTATCTCTTTAATTGTATAATGCTTAAACAATTCCTATTCAGTCTTTGGATTTGCCAAATTCAAAGCAATGGTCCAAAGAATGTAATTAATTACATGTTATGAAAAAAACCCCCCTTACCACCATCTGCCAGCTTTAAATGAGATGCTTGACAATATCAGTGATTATCTTTGATTCTTGATTTTGGAGGAAAAATGAAAGAGGAAGGCCTGCATTCCCAACTGACAGCTAGTCATTAACTTGTAGAATTGTAACATTCCCATTTCTTCCTAAGGAAATATCTTACGTTTTTCCTACTTCTGCCAGCCATTATCATTATCTAGTCCAAACTCTGCTGTGTCAGTTACTATTACAAGATACTGGCATGGCTGAAACAGAACTTGGTACTGCAGATGATGTCATACTATTGTTATATATTATGTGTTGATAATAATTGCATTGATATTTTCTATTTATTTTAATGCAGACAGATTGTTCACTATTGGAACATATAAACAGCTGAAATTAGAGTTTTTTCTCAATGTTGCAAAACATTTTTATAAGTTATGATTTTTAGAGTCCCATTAATGCCCATTAGTACTTCAGATCATTCTCTTTGGTGTATTTCCTTTTGAAATGGTAACATGAAATTTCAAATTGAATTAAAATTCAAAAATTTCAAATCTTGTTGGTGAAATCCTAGTAAACTTCTCCATGTTGTGCAGTGGAACATATTTATGGACCCTTTGCAAATTGGTTTATTGTCTTTGTCCAATTATATTTTGCACTGTTGTTAAATGTGTGCAGCATCAGTCACAGCACACAACTTCATAATATTTATTTTGGATTAAAAAAATAATAATACTAACTCCTAATATATGCTAGGCATTCATGAAACCCTGCTCTGTGCTGACCAGTGACAGGACGAAAGGATTAGCCTGAAGTTGTGTCAGGGGAGGCTTAGGTTAGATTTTAGAAAAACTTTCTTCAACCAAAGGGTGATTGGGCACTGGAAGAGGTTCCCAAAGGAAGTGGTCACAGCACCAAACCTGACAGAGTTCAAGGGATGTTTGGACAATACTCTCAGGCACATGGTGTGGCTCTTGGGGTGTCCTGTGGAGGGGCAGGAGCTGGACTTAATGATCCTCATGGGTCCCTTCCAACTCAGAATATTCTGTGATTCTGTGAAACATTCCCAAAAGTGTTCTGAAATGTTATTCTTTGCAAAAGGTATCATAAGAACAAAATTCAGAAATATTTGTCAAGAATGTAAAATAAACACAGAGGCTCAAAACTGGGGAACAGAATGACAGCAGAATGCTGCTTGTCAATGGTAGGCATGTAAAGTACGGTGGAGTCCTGCAGAGCTTTTAAAATTATGATAAAAGTGTACAACTGAGGGTAATACCGGAATATTAAAATGAGGTGAATGAAAAAGAAGATTAATACAATACCTTAAGTACTTGTCTATATTAGCCACCTTTGTGTACCATTGCATGTTTATTAAAGATGGAAATAATAGATAAAATGCATGCAGTTTTACCTTTCATTATTTGATAATTTCTAATGTAATAGTCTCCGTTATTGTCCAGCCCTTCTATGTCTTTATTTTTACATAGACCCATTATCCAGTAGCATTACTCTGAAGTGTTTATCTTGAAATATATGCAATATGTTCAATATAGTCTTCTAAACACCAATGCACTGCACATGGAATTTTTTTACTTAAATAATCTGATTTCTAAAACTATGTGACATATTTTACTCTTTTTCTAGTTTAATCCAACATTTTTGCTATTAGTAATTTTGACTGATTGCTTTTACAGTAAGATTAGTTTGCTTAGCACATATCATAAATATACAGAGACTGTATCAGGAACAGTACAGAATCCAGCCCCTAGGATAGAAAATCTTATGGGTTAACCCATCAAACTCTGAAGAAAAATAGTGAAAAAGTCTCTGTGCTCTAAACAAACTAAATTTGTCTTTTCCCTTTAAGGAGTGTCGAGCTGGCCCCTACTGACCTGTCAAAATGTGTTTGTTTCAGCAAGAAAATATACTACTGGAAAGGTCAGGTCACAGAAAATCCAACTGAAGAATCAGGAACGAGTGAACCTAAACAGTCATCAGATCCCAGCAAGTTGTCAGGGGAAAGGTTATCAGTCAAAGCACAGGAGTACACCATTGGTTTAGAGGGCAACTCTAACAAATGACTTTTCCATTCTAAATGTTTTCTTAATTGTGTGGCAATAATTACTCAACGGGATGTTAAGCCTGGAAAATATGACAACAGCAACTGAAATGTACAACAGAGAATGAGAGAAGGGCATGAAAAGCGTTTTCATAGAGACATTCTTTCCTTCCTTAGTAGTAAAGCAGAGCAAAGTCTCATGTTTAACTCCTTAAATGAATACATCAGATTTGGCAAGGGAAATAGCTGTACATAAATTAATTTCCAAGAGTCTGAAATTTGGCAGGCATATTCTAATGCATTTCAGTGATCATGTTTCCTTCTACAAGTTTTTTAGCCATATCTGGTTCAGATTGTATTGGGTACTTATGTAATCTCAATGGTACCCTCCATGTGCCCAGTGCAGAACTAAGATACAACTCTAGATCATTTTAGCCTGTGGTGAGAATGAAGTTGCTCTATGCTTCCTGGAATCAGAGGAGAATGAAGAGTCCTGCAAGGCACATCTCCCAGTATAGCACCATAAATGCCTCAATATATGTGTCACTGTCTCTCTAAGGTCTCCAAGGAGACTGAGCTCCTGATTCAGGCATCTGAGTAAGGTAGGACAAATCTTGCCTTAGGCCCTTGATTTTGGGTGCCTGAGTTGAACTCAACTTAGATCAAGTAGCCTAGTTTATATGAGTATTTTGCATGGAAGAATCTTGCCTAGGTTATGTTGGATATTTAACATTTTAGTGGCTAAGAACTTAGACAAAACAGTGATGGAGACCCTACATTAGAGGTGGGGAAACTCAGTCAAAAAGACTGAAGGACTCAATGGAATGTCTTTCCTCTTATAAGGATTTAAGTTCTTTGCACAGTGTCAGTCAAAGCTGTAGATTGGAGGAAGAAAAATAATGAACTTTTGAATCTCCCACCTTGGTCTTAAGGACAACATTAGCCTTTAAGATGTGGAGAGCAGAGAAGAAATTCTGCAATTTCAGCTTTTTTTACAGTTCCCGCAACTTTACTTTACATTTTCTGTTTTGAATGGAGTGTTTTAATCAGAGCGCTAGGGCTGTGCCCATAATTCTTTCCATTAAATTCTACTGTTAAATAAAAGGTACAGTTGTTGCTAATAGAAATGAAAAGCAGTTACTGTGAAAAGCAATTACTTCAGCAGTGGTGATGTAAAAAGAATTCTATCTTCAGTATTTATATGAATATTCTTGAAGCATAGTACTGGTCATCCTTTACTGAAAATTCCTTGGCTTATAATTCTGATTTATATTTATACAAATGTAAAACAAACTGGAGTTCCAGCTCTCTACCATGCACAGTGTTGTTAGGACTATTTTGTATATCCTAGGAACTGAGCTGTGTTAGCTGGCACTTCAAAGCTCACTGTAGTGAACTGGACTTATGTGAACTGGAAGTCTTTTTTTTCCGCATTTCTGATGGGGCAGATTATACTGTGATCACATTAACAGTTTTATTGTGCCTGACACTGGCTGGAACAAACTATTTTATAGCTTATCAAAATGATAAAATGTTTGTTTGCTAAATCCTTGGTTAATGAAATAGATAACAAGCAAGTTCCTACTTAAGATTTCTGAATGGAACAAAGGCTTAAAATATACTTATGGTAAAAGCTTTAAGCCTACTTTTATTTTGATGGTTTATTTTTTGAACAATCACTGGGGTTTTCGATATGTGGATAACCAAATTCTGCATCTCTTCTAGGCTAAATAAGTAATTTACTGCACTTTTCTCAATAAACTCCTGAGAACTAAAGTAAAAATCACTAAATTCTTCCAGTGAAAAAATACATGTGAATTTGAGATAGTTTTTCTGCAAATTTATGAAATGTAGTATCTGTAATATTTAAAGCTGTTTTATGTGTTATCCCTTGAACACAATCTCTACATCTGTAGAACTAAATTCCTTTTTAAGAATCTGTTAACCACTGATTCCAAGAATCTAGATACTTTTCCATCTGTGCAAGACTTTGGAAATGAGTAAGTTCTGATTTCCAAGGAGAATAAAGGATTGAGTGGGTGATCATTGCAAAAGATCACTGTGTGTTAATGCTGCAGTATTAAATTACAGATGGAGCTATTTCTGTAAAAGGACACGGGCATTACAATATCTTCCTGCACTTTTAGGTACAGGATATTCATCCAGAAACCCCAGCCTGGCTACTGACTGAACCACAGGAGCAGTTGCATTCTGCAGGCTCTCATGTTTCTACCACTGCTTGTCTAGAGTGCTTAGGTTCACAGAGGAGCCTCAGCTGTTATGGCATGGACTGGTTCCACGCTTTAATAATATATTAACTGATAGTCTTACCTCATCACAATCAGGCACCTTTTTCCTTTGCACAGCACATCACTCACATGGCAAAGAAGATATCTAAATTAGCCACAGACATAGGATGCTTTGTTCACCTATGGGATTTAAGTGTCTCACATAATTAAAATTTAGTGGTTAAACAACATCTGTCAATAGTTAATACAGACGTGTAGAATTCAGATATGATTTTGGAGTTTTACAAAAAAAATATTAACCAGAACAGGTCTAGAAATTAGCTTTTGCTTTTTGTTCAGTTAGTGTCCAAACCCATAGGACTTTGACTTTCTCCTTATATTTGATGAAAACTTCATCATTTCATCCACAATAAGATACCAGCCAGAGAAGGCATGCACTCCATGACACTGTTTGGACTATGCTTGGACTATCTCCTAAGGTAAAAAATGTTTAAATCACTGCAAGATATGTTTGAACTGATGCTTCCCTGAGGGAAGCAGGTGACTGAAAGGAGAGTTTTGTACAGTTTAAGGCATTCCTTGAGACAACAAACAGAAGATGATGTAGGGCTATCAGTCCTGACTAGAGTGGGACGCATTCCTTCAGAAAGCCATAAAGGCAGACAAATCTGAAGTTTTGTTGCCGTTCTTTGTATTGGCTATTGGACAGTGTGCTGGCCCTTCACTTGCCCTGTTTCTATCTCAGATATCATGCTCAGACAATTAGCACTTTCTGGTTTTTGTCGTGGCAGCAAACTGTACACTGTGAGAGCTAGCGTGGTGCAGAAGATGTGGGTGCACTAAGGGGTGGTGCAGTGCTTTCCCTGCAAACACTCTTGACCTTTTGCAGCTTTCTCCAGTGTTTACTCCACATTTTACTTTGCTCAGAAAGAAAGACTATGACAGTGTGAGGACATACAACTGTCTCCTGAAAATATCAACACCCAGCAGCCAGCCGCCCACCCAACCCCCACCAGCTGCTTCTTCCTTTAACCAACGCCAAATAACATTTCTTGCAACAGGCCTTTCCTGAGTTCACAAATATCTTATACTCCTGCACTTTCTTATGAGCAAAAGGGGCAGAGTTCTCTCCACCGGGCTCTCTGACCCATGTATAGCCTCCTGAACTGTGTTCATGATTGGAGTATGCCTAGGGCTTTCTCTTCTGCCTCCTCAATAGTACCAGTCTTTGTTGCCCTACTAGCCTATGCTTGAATGAATCTTTTCGGTGAATGACGTATTCCTTGACATTATGTGTGCTGGTTTCACAGAGAAGGATATTAAAATGACCTAGCCTTATTATTCACATGATAATCACTGATAAGCCCCCTGTATTTACTAAATTATATCCACTACAATTCATGACAGACCACATTAATTACAGCAAAATGTTGGCGTTTAGAAAATGCCTTCTCTTTTCTAACAGCAGTGCTTTATAGGGAAATACAGAAATCTCTGCTTTGCAGTTCTAACAGCCAAAACTAGATAAAGAAAGCAAAAGTAATGAGCACAAAACAGTATCATTGGAAAGGTCTTGTTAGAAAGAAGCAGTAATAAACTTTTTTACGTATCTTAATGTTTGAAATCTAATTATTGTGCCTTGTATATCATCAACAAAAATTCCAACTTTCCTTCAAAAAGTAATACTTTGCATCACAGAGTGTATAATCTTGGTTGCTAAGCTGGCAAGTGCGACAGATTGGAGAAAATGATTACTGGCTCAAAACTACTGAAGAGTGTGTTATGGGGGGTAGGGACATGCGCTGTTCTGCACCCCACCCCCCTGGAGCCTCTAGTCCAACCCAGAATGCATGTCAGTCACTGTCACATCTGGCACACCTGAAGCCATGCCCCACACCCTACCTCTGGTACCACAATCTCAGCCCCCAGAGTGGCCAGATGACCGGATGGCCCACCTGGAGGAAAGGTGGCCATAGGACACCAGAGTAGATAAGACCCATTGCCCTGATATGCACACGGTCAAGTCCCAATTGTCCTTGGATTTTATGGCAGCTGAGTCCATGTTAGGATCTAAGGCTGTAGCTATATCTTGCTTTTCTCTCTTTCTTTGTCTCTCTTTCTCTCTTTTCTACTCATAATTTCCTTTTCTTGAAATATGGGTCATTTAAGATTGGATAGGTAGACTTTGTGAAGTCAGTGCTCTGTGAAATATTAAATTTTGATTGAATGTTTATTTTAAATTTTGACAAATTACTGATTTTCTAAAGTTTGCCCAAAAAGTTTGGGTTTTAACCTCTTGAGACCATTGTAGTGTTTCTCCCATACATCCACCTCGGAGAAAAGTATTATCTCAAGCCCTTTTAAAATAACTCACTGAGTGAGGACAGCATCTCAACAGCATGATGCACATACGTCTGGTACTTCTTATTCAATACTCAAAAAAAGTATTATTATAGTGTGAAAGATATGGAAGTTGTTTATTTTCATATTTTTTAAAAAGGGTTAAATTGAAAAAGCCACCAACATTGACACCAGTATGGTTAAGCAGGAGACTGGGAAACCTTAACTTTTACATAAAAGCTTGGCCGTGTAGGCTAAGCAGACAATGTACAATTTACTCACGATTATACCATACATCCTAAAATGGGGAAAAGGCACATAAACACATAGCGCTTGTAGGATTTAAAAAGTAATTTTTTTTACATTTTGGGTTCTTGGTGGTGGAATCCCTCAGGTGATCTGTGCCAGGTTGAAAATGAGACAAGCGGGACTCGCTGGCTTCAGTCTTCAGTTGTTTATTACTTCTGTATCACAATTCAGAGCCTTAGGTGACAACAGGATTTTGCACACTTCAGTGACATGTGCCAACAAGACCTGGCACTCCAAGGCCATGCGCGAGAAAGACACAAAATGGATGATTTCAAGGATTCTTGTACAGATACCTTATCCAATTAAGTTTTACAACATAGTATGTTTATATTTTTCTACCAATTAATAATTATTTGTCAGTCACGTTACATCTGCATTGTGACTTTGTCCAACCAATCACTGTGCTACCAAAATGGCAGAAAATGGAGTAGATGAAGAAGAAGAGGAAGACAAAGTTAACACCCAAAATCCTCCATCTTGTCTTTCATCTATCTTCCACACTAAAAACCCGAAATCTACTCTTTCACTCTGTCATAAACTACAATATTATCTACTATATACATTAACAAAAACTCAACCTCTCACAAAGTACTGAAAGATTTTTCCATGGCCAAAGACTAAAAGCTGTGCTCTCCTGAGGAATAAAACATCTCAGGACAGGCAAAAGAGATATTCCTGTGTCCTGGATTCCCACAAGCGTCAAGTTTGATGATGAGATAGATAGTTTCTTTGGATAGATCTATGACTAGTGAAATACATTCATAGAGAAGAAACAGAAAGTTTTCAGTGACTGACATGACCTTTTTCACACATCAAAAGTAAGAAATGTACAGTTTTCAGTGTGAATGACATATGTATGACTAGTTCCCTTACTTGCCCCTGAGAAATGCCAGACAAAGTGGCTTTCTTGTGAGGGACAAGATAAGATCATCCCAAGGTGAATTGTTTCATGTAATGAAGGGAGGAACTGGGTCCATATAATGATCTTAGTTACATTACTGACAATTTATCTATAAAGAATATGCTATAATTCTAGATGAATTGCATAATTATTTAACCACAAAGAGTACTCTACTAAAAGGGGCACACATGTATATTAGGAAATTGAAAACAGACCTCCTGATAAAGCTCTCTTAAGAATTTTTCTTGCTACTTCCAGAAAAAATGAACTAAAATGCTGCTAAATATTTAGGTATGTAAGCATGCTAGGGGGCATTTTTGAAGCTGTGTGACTCCTAGGAATGGTCATACACTAAAAGTCTAATGCTTATTTTAGCATCAAATGAAAGGTTCAACATCATGGTCATTGAACATCCACAGAAGAATAGAGTCATGAACTCAGAAACTCATATGCAGGTCTGATATTTCTTTATGAACTCTTGGTTTCAAATTGCGTTGGCAAATTATAAGAGACTTACCAGTGAAGCCCACTGGTGTTAGCTGAATTATCTCCTAAATGTTTTAAATAATTACTTAATAATGGTGTGAATTTATCTAGGATGTCAGTTTCTTAAGTAACCAAATAACTGGGTTAGTTCAATAAAACATGACAGGCAATTCCAACTGCTATCACCAAAGAGAAAAAGGCTTTGTGTAAATGATAGCAACAAAAATCACTTGCCATCTGAAAACTGTGAGAAGCCAAAATGGCTCAATCTGTTTAGCCTTTAAATACTACCAAACAAATCAAACTAATCAAACCGTGACTTTTTGTTAGAATTTAAATACTCTAGCCATAAGAAACAATAGAGTGGGAAAGGTTTCTATCTTAAAAGAGAGATTGCAAGTACTTGTGACCGGAACTTAAAAGATGGTGAACTTGCAATAGAAACCATGAAGTGACTTTTGTTTTAATAGTGATTAGACATTTTCTGTCTTCTCCTGTCATCAAGCCAAAAGTGGATTCCTTTTTGAGCATTTGGGAATTAACGGTATTTTAAGCCTTAATTCCTATGAATTAATACATGAGTCCTCCAAAGCAGACATCATTAATGGCAGTACAAGGCTGAGATTTTACTTGTGGATCTCAGATGTTTTCTGACAGCAGGGCTGACAGCAGTAAGGCTGTACTGAAGATTATGGAACAGAATGAATTTTGACTAGGACTGACTCTTTTGCCCATTTTCACACTTCTCTTTCCCTTCTCAATCCATCCCTTTCTGCACCCTTTTTCTTACACCATGTTTTGGCTTAGTCTCTTCAGCAATTTCACGTCTGTCACAGCAATCTTTTTGAGCTTGCTTCATCTCATTGCCCAGAATCTGCTCTACTTTTTCGCTTTCTTCTTCCTCAGGAGGAAGATATCAGCTTTCTAGACCAGCTCATCCCAATGGTTGCACCCCATCCCAGCTCTTGATAGAATTCTAGCCTCTCCATATATTAACCCACCAGTTTTCCATACACTATTTTCTAATTTTATGTTAATAAAAAACAGGTACTGCTGCTCCTAACTCTTCTTCTGATCAGTCAGTCATCCCATCACTCCCTTTCATTTCTCTTACTGCCTTACAAGTCGAGATATAGTTCTCAGTATCAATACTTTTTGTTACCTATTTCTTTTTCTTGTGAGAAAGATTTTCCAGTCCTCATAAGGGCAGTTCTTAAGGGTAGTCATAGGGGTACTTGCCAGAGTACCACAGCCTTGTGTTTTCTGATGTCCATTTGTGTACTCAGTTACTCTGTAGAGATAGAGCAAATGCAGACTTGTCTCATGCGCAAGTCCCAAGGTGGCAGAATATAATAAATTCTTCTTTGATGATGGAACAATAACTTTTTGAGCAGTACTGCCATCAGCCAGGGAATATGAATATGCTTCATGAGCATGAAGATTTTAAGCTTTAAAATGGAGGTCTCTACTGAGATTATGCAAATTCAAGATCTTTTTACTGAACAAAATTTAGGAGACTAGGAAGAAGAACCACTGCTTATAAAACTTTTGAAGGTGAGAAACAAAGCCACATGTGCCTCTCCATTTCTCACACCAGTGCAGATTATGGGTAAAATATTCTGGCACCACAAAATTTTGCCAGACATCAAAAGTTCCTAATGTGCCATTTGAATAGAGTCCAAGTACAATGCAGTTCAGTTACATTAATTTTCATAATCAGAACATATGAAGATAGGTACAAGGTTTTGACAGGTCTTTTCCTGGAAGAATCCACAGTTTTGAGGGAATCTCTCCCTGGAAAGATGTGAGTTCTGACATTTCTTTGCCTTTTTAAAATCAGGTGAGTAGACAACAGACTGTCTCATAGTTACAAGATTGTTTTCAGCTAAATACTACCACAACCATTTCTGAGATTTTTTTTAAATGTTTATTTTTTGAAATCCATCCCTGTGTACAAGTAATTTCCTTCTCTAACTTGGCACCATACCAAAACCACTTTCATCTCTCTTGATTCTTCTAAACTTCTTAACGACCATGTCAGCTTCCTGTAATTGTTCCTTGAGTATAGGATTTCCTCCATCCCCTCCTAGCAGCTCAGGCAATATCCTTCTGGTTTATGCTTTAAAATACTTGGACACACCACACAGACTAAAAGAAAGAGACCAGCATGTATTGAATGCAGATAATCTTAAAAGCAAATGGGAAAAACAGACACCTGAACTACACTTGCATTTGTTATGCTTGATCAGGATCTGTGAGCAGTCTCTTGGCTTTAAATGGTTGCTTTATGATGATGTCTCAGGAAAAGGAAAAGGAAGTATGACAACACTGATGAGTAACTAAAAATAAGATAGTGATGTAAAGAATAAAGGGACTAGTCAGATTGTGGTAATTTCCATTATTACTTAGCATTTAGGCAGCATTTTGCAAATTAGAACTAACTCTCAAAACTTTCACATCAGCTCTCACAGTGACAACTGAGTATCATTTTCATTATACCATGAAGGCAACATAAGACCAAAATCTCCAGTGGCATGAAGTAGTCTTAGTTCAAATCATCATGACATAAAAAATTTTATTCAAAATCTAGAAGTATCTGATTAAAGCCATACAAAGCATCTAGAGAAAAAATTCTGCAGACTCCAACTTACTTTTTGAGCTCTCATTCTGTCCTCTTTCTTGAGGATTTCACAGGCTTGCAGAAATGCATTTTATTTTGTATAAGGAACTGGTCCTAATCAGCCAGTGATATAGATCACAAAAATACTACATCATCCTGGAAAAGTGATGACTCTTCTAAACATCAGTATATTTGAAAAATATCTAAGAGAGTTATGTTGCCTCAGTGTATAGCCCTTCAAAAGAGTTACAAAAATGGTTAGTTCAACAGGAAAGAGCTAGCAACAGGCACATTCACAGAGGCTTTCCTGTGATATGTGGGGGTCCCATGATCTATAGTCCTATTCAAGCTCCTTGTCCAAGATTCCTGACTACTTTGCATGTGCTGACTATTCTCCCTACCTGAGGATGACCAGTGTTCTTCACAATAGGGGAAAAAACAGCCTGCCTTCCAGCAGGTCTACATCTCCTATCAATTAGCAAGCGGATTGTACTCACATGGAAGTGACTCGTTATGTGTGCAAGTTCTTAAGCTTAGTGGTTTCATTTCCAAAACTTCTACTAAAATGCCACCTGACACTAAAGATGTCCAAAGTATAAAGCATTTAGAGTTTCCTTAGTAGCACCCGTACACATACACGAGCTTCTGTGAGAATTGTCTTCTTGGCAATACTGAGACAGTGGGCACCTGAACTTTGTTGAGACTCACAGACTGTATGTTCTTCAACTTATCCACCTGCATGGCCAGGTCATGTGGGGTTTTTTTTCTGAAGAGCTCTCTCCAGTCAGGCCCTGCATGAGCAGTGAAAGGGGCAGTTATTCTCCTTGGTAGCCAGGTGATTAAAAAATTCAGGTGGGTTGTGGGAGACTTGAATTTGCAGCCACCTTCTGCCTAAGGGGATGCAAATGTACAGGTTCAGTCAGTAAGACTAGTGTTCTAGCCAGCTGGCCAGGATGTTCTAGAAAGCAGGAAACTTCTGCAGTGTCCCTTGTTAACATTCTCTTATCTCATGGTGAATAACTGAAGAAGAGGTAGAAAGTCCTGTATCCCATCAATAAAATATGTAATTGTCAACCACATCTATTCTCACCCTGTTTCTTTGTGTCTTTTCTGCTACCATTGCTTTTTTTCTATAAATTGTCTCATCATATAAATAAATTGTAATGTCAGGTGAGTCAGGTCTCACTTGTATGCATCGAAAGGGAAGGAAGGTCAGTTGTGTGAACTTTTTCAACTGTAGAATATGGCAAAGAGTTAAGTGATTAAAAAGACAAATCAGTTCCTTTGACTTTTACACGTACATGATAAGAAAATATGTGAAGCTGTTGAATGATAACTCCTGGATTTTCATTGTAGGAAAAAACAGACTATGCAACCTGAGCTTTATATCATATACCAGATTCATATAATTTTACCTCTAAAATAAAGAGAGAATGTTTTATGCTCTGATGATCCTCCATTGACCACCCAAATACAAATTTTTTAAAGAAGGAAACACTATGCTCAAAAACCTAAATGGTGAAACCAATTCTTACATAGGACATTTTACTTGAAAGTGCATAAGTGAAATCTGCCTGGAGGATGAGAAATTCAGGTGTGAAATGGGTGCGGCTACAGTTGCAAATTTAATAAGACATGAATTTGTTTTTTTACCTTCAGTGTGTAGTATTAACATGCCTGTGGCTGCAGGCACATTAGAGACTGAATATAATTGAGGTGCTGGCAGCAGACAAAAATTGTAGTATATTACATATTTCTTTGTAATTAATACACTTTTGATTATACCTTTAAAAATATATTGGCAAATCTCAGGTTTCTGGAAGAAAGATCAAATGTCCTATTTCATTGTATTTTGTTCCATTACAAATACTCTCCATACCATCAGGAAACTCAGGACCTTAGCAGCATTGTAAGTACTGTGCACACTCTGTCAAGTACAGTTTGCTTTATCTCTCACGACGAGGGAAGAAATTCTGTTCTCAGCAGAGTGCTTAGATAACTTGGTCTGTATTTAAAAATCCAGGATGTTCTGAAGCACCTAAGTGAGTATGACCCACTGTCGTAAATTATGTTGAGCAGGTCAGCTGGAATTGTAGACGACAGTCCACAACCCAGACCACAACTAAACCTTTTAACTGTACTAGCACCAAATGTCTGAGTGTTTTGCATGGAGGGACTTAAGGCTAGGTGAATGAAATTATGGAGATATCTAAAGGTGAAATCTGAATTTTCTACTCAGCTGTCAGCTGATATAGGAGATGGAAACACATTGTCATGGTGAGAAATTACAACTGTGTTGAAAAGGCAGGGTATTTAAGTTTCCTTCTCTACAGTCAGGTAATTTCTGTTGTATTTCTGTGAATAATCACCAAATATAATCTAAATTAAAATCACCATCCCTGAACTATCTTAGTAAAAATGAACAATATAACCAGCCTCCGCCATTAGCAGGACATTGGGTGAGCCTTTCCTTAGATCTCTGATCTTCCAGTTTGAGTTTTTTTCCCTATCATTACCCTGTCAAGCTCAGGAACTTGCATTTTCTGTGCAAGTACCTTTTTTACCATGTAAAAGGATGTGCCTTCCCATAACTCAAAGAATAATCAAGGATTCTATACAAAATTGAGTAAATTGAATGAAAAAATATACAAAGTTGAACACAAAGCATTGGTCACAGACCCTGTAACCTTCAGGGAAAAAACCTCATTAATGGGTCAGAAGAGCAGGGTTGGGATCTCTGTTCGTGCGCATGAATGTAGAGAGAAACATTTTCAGCAGAGTGCTGGAGACAGACTAAACCCTAAAGTCATATGATTTCCTTTTAGAGAGAAAAAAATTTCTATTCTTCCTGTGCCTTGGTGAGGGTGAGTACAGAAGTCTCTCTTATGCTTTTGCCGCCAGCTCCTTTGAGTTAACTCCTTGAAATATGCTGATTTTTCTGACCCTCATGGGAAAAGGAGTGAGGGTGCATGACCCAGAGTTGCTCATTGTACACCAGAGAGAAAGTCAATAAAGTAGGTATTGTAATGAGGAGTGAAGCCATTTTTTTGTAGAGAGTCTAAATATTGAACTTTAACTTGACTTAATACTTCAAGAATGTTAGAGCAGGGAGCAGGTTATCTTGCTTCTGTGCCTGGTGTTTACATTTCTGCTGTATACCTGGGCTTTATAGTGCTCATTGAAGGCAGAGTTCAGCTTCAAGGTTTTTAGGCATGGGAACATCAAAGGTATCAGGATCAATACAGGTAACTGCTGCGACTGTAAAATCAGCATAGTGAAGGGAAGCAGTCTGTACAGTACTGCCATGGACACTTCTATACCAAAAGTATACAAGATTAAAGTCCTTCAAAACAATCATTGAAAAAAGACTAATAAAGTCCCTTTATCTTAAATGGATAAATGGAGTAAATTGACAACCATTCTGACACAGTCCATTTACTTCTCCTTTCACTCCCTTTGTGGCTGAGTACCTTCACAGATTCTCTAAGGAAATGAGCTTTAAGCACAATTCTCTGTTATCACTTTTGCATGAAAGAGGATCATTAACTTTTGTACTAACCAGGAGACATGAAGTCAGAAAAACACTTTTCCTCTACTTTCAGACTCATATATTCTTTGAACGCCAAGATATCTAGATTCTGATGGCTTGCTATTTCTTAGAAACTATTGACTTGAGGAGGGATGAGAAAGAGACAAACTGAAAGCTCAAATGATGGGCAGCTTTCGGTGCTATCTTAAAAGCCTGAAAGACTTTACAAGAGATCCCATGACTCTCATGTAACAAATAAAATTCCTACCTTCCTGCCACTTCAGCACGATCCCTACATAATAAAAAAAAAGTGTGGAAATTCCTCAGGTAAGGAGTGATTTTACAGGGACAAGAGGGTAATAAAAGGAAAATTAAAAGAAATTAAAAGACGGTATGAAAGAAATAGGTACTAAAACATTTTTACAGATCACAGAGGGTGGAAATTCTCCAATGAGAAGAGCTGAAAGAGAGTCGAGGATGAAACCATTGCTCTGTGCCCCTGGCCATTCTTTACAGAATATCTGATAGGAACAGATATCCTCAGTCCTTTCTTATACCTGTCATTTTGCTATCTGTCAAACAGAATGCTTTTTTTTGTAATTAGGCATGATTCAGCCCTCTGTGAAGGTAAGAGTAAATAATGCAGCTGATAGCAAAGACACTAATCTCTGGCCCAAACTGGGTGCGTCCCAAACTTTGTTGCTAAACTTGCAGTTGCAGGTTTTGCAGTTGCTTGAAGGTCACGACTGCAGGTTTTTCAAGGCAAGAACTACTTTTTATTATGTATTTATGGAGTAGATGTACTTATGATGTAATGGGTCTCAATTTCTTTTGGCACCTTTAACTGCCTTAATAATATAAATCTTCATTATAATAATAAGCTTTTTGGACAGGAGCCAAGTGATTTATCTGTGTGTGAGGAGTATGTATGCGTACTGGTCTCCAGGCCTAATAGTGACCTTTATGCTCATCCATACTGAGATGCAGTTAAAATTCAGAATAACAAGATCTTTGATAATAATTGCTATGTGAGAATTCAGTGCTATGTAGTAGAGGACACATAAGAAGGCTGCATGGGTCTAGTTAGATCTGTGCAACCTGGGTGCCAAGAGCTATGGTTTCTGTCCACATACTCTGAGTTTCAGCCAAATCAGACTTCTAGGGAAAATTAACTCTTGCTGGAATTTTCTTGAAAAAAATTTTGGTACCACTCCTCATACAAGGCAAAATTTTAAAAAGTAATTAAAAATTGTGTGTCTCTGACAGAGATTTTGGGGTAAATGAGATACAGGGCTGTACAGAGGAGAAGTCTGGGTATGCACTAGCTTTGAGATATGGGAATGTAGGAGCAGCTCAGGGGGTTTATATTTTCCATGTAAGGGTTGTGAGCATTCATTTTTCTTTTCCATCAAGTCACACCTCAGTTTACGTTAAGTCCATCTCTGTTTCAGCCTAGAATGACAGGCTATAGTACTTGGAGTATTACTACAGGAACATGCTCATCTTTGTTGCTTACTCCGTCTGTTTAAACAAGAGTTAGTGAGCTGTCAGTGCATTGACCTGCATACACACCCTGCAGGTGCCTGTGGAGCAATGACAGACAGTGCTGGATTTTTCCTTCCCTTGAGCTCCTCAGTGTTTTGTAGATAAGATCATGTTGGTGCTCCTGTGGCATAATGGAAAAGAAAAGGAACCCTTTCCCCTGTTTTTCTTCATGTCAAAATTTCACTGCGGTTTAGCCTGTTTGTTGCCACAATGCTCTCTAGAACCACTGAGAGACACAATCCCTACATCACTATTGCTAAACGAGAAAGGAGTAATTTTCTGACCCTCAAAGTGGGTGGCCTAGCCTAGCCACAGTTATGATATGTAATGTTTGACTGCCTATGAACCTTGAAAGGTACCCTTCTAGGACTAAAACATAACTATTTTCTGTGATTTTCTTTTTATTTTTCACTACAAAGCATGTGAAAAAAACTGGGCATTTTTCTGGGGTCTCATCAGAATTATGTTTTCATACATGAAATTATGATGTTTTCATACATGCTTGTGTACATTGCTTGCTCTAGGGTAAAGCATGAGGAATTTTTGGATATGCAAAGCTGGAATAATATTGGAAGACTGTTGAGGCTGGAGGGAGCAAAACCTGGTGCCATGGCGTCTAATACTGCCTACTAGAATTGATCCCTGCATGGGCTATCCCTCTAGCCAGGCTTAGGCACCATTTGCCAAATTGGCATAGACCAAAGCAGTCTGGAAGCATGCTAGAAATTAAAAATTGCAGATGATCAGCAGGCCAGTGCTCAAGCTTGTTCCTTGCCCTTGTTTTATTTAGCAGTATGGAAAGAGCTGAAATATTCACACACCCTAGGATTAGGTTGCCAGGGGAACTGGAAACATTGGGTTTAATTCACTGAGACACTTGACAGCCCATTGCTTTAATGCTACTGCTTTAATGCAATATCATTTGTCACTAAATCAAGAGGTCAGTCTTCATATGTGGGAATGGGTTAAAACTGAGCTTGAGAGGCACATTGTAGCCACCAGCACCCAGGGTTTTGGCAAAGTCTGAATAGACTTCTTATCACTCCTTTGCTCAGACAGATGCTTTGCTCCTCTCAAGCAGGTCCATGTCTTCTCTCTTACTTGCCCAATTCGGAAGCCAGCCTGCTTTTAGTGAAGCTATAGTGCTGTTTCTGTTACTTCTTACAAATGGAAAAGCTCTTTTTTAGAAGGTAAGGAGTAAAAAAAGAAGATCTCGGCTTACTGCCATATGCCTTTTTTATGAAGGCACAGAACATGGGAACATGAAGATACAGAGCATGGGAACTGTGGAACAAAGAGCTGTGATCTTCCACTTTGTCAGGTCTCTACCCATGGTGTTCACTGCTGACCCTGAACAATAATGGGTGTGGTCTCTCTTCACAGTTCAATACATGAGGTACTTCTGTGCTCCATATGGTCTTTTTCCATCTTTTTCCACTATCTCTGTCCTGAAGGGTAACTGAGTGCAAGATTATGGAAGGATTCTGACCTCAACTGTTATAAGTGCATATTATATTATTGGCTTTCCACAGGTATTAAAATGAATACTATATGTATAATGTTGGATAAAATGGTAATGTAAAAAAAAAGGGGACAAGGTTTTTTTTCTTGTTCATGGAACTAATTCAAGGAGCAATGAAGGCTAAACTGAAAAATTCCTTGCATTCTTGGAGGTGAAACACTCAAGCCTCAGGGAAAGGGTTTTGATTGTCCTTTACCAGAATCAGTAAAACCGGACTGATGGACACCAAGAGAATGACTGAAATAAGGCATGCAAGATTTACAAGGCGGGGTAGTGCAGTTGGGATAGAGAAGGGGGACCCAAAAGAATGTTTTTAAATAATGCATGAAGGTTTATGAATATACAACATGTTTATGCGTTTAAAGAAGTGTTTTCTGAGCTAGTGTGTGCTTCTTAGTATGAACTCAAGGCACCTGACCATATGTAACCCTTTGCTTTATTTCTATCTCCTATTGTCTTTTTATTAAACCTTTTGAATTTTACCAGGAGTGTGAACTTCATTTTTCACATCAATGGATGTTTAAAAGCTGTGCACACTCTGAGGGCTAGTATGGATGCATTTCTGCCTACATGACTCAAATTGGTCTTTTCTTCCTGTTTCTGCCCATATTTTTGGCATTACTGTCTAACTAAAATTAATTTTAAAAACTTTTATCGCTGAGGTCACATGATCCTTCTATATTTTTCTGGGATTATCAGTTTCTGATCCTCTCATCACCTAATATTTTATCCTGGTTTGGAGCAGAGGGAGTGATTCAAGTGGTTAATACATCCTGAAACACATTTCCTCAGTTGTATTTCTTCTAACCCTATACCTTCAGATGTGTTACAAAGTCAAAAAAAATTTTTTTAAAGGAGCTAAAAAACCCTCTAACTGAAAAACAGGATTGACTAGAAATGGACTTTCTGAACTCACTTTTATAATTTAAAGAATGGACTATTTGAGAAGCACACTAAAAAATTGCCTTTTTTGTGATAGCTGTGTTTCTGTGCTATTTATGACTAGTACAACATTGATTTCAATGGAAGTACTTCTTTTAAGGAGGGATATCAGACAGATTTAACAGTCAGAAGGAGAAGAAGATGATTGTTTATGCATCTTAATCTGTACAATAGAAGGAAGAATGAGAACACTGGCATACATGCCCTTCCATGCCCACATACTAGCAATGCTGCGTGGGAAGGCTGGAACCACATATCTTTTCCATTGTTTATAATGAACTTTAACCTACCTGGCAAACACAGGAACTTTGAACTAAAGAATGACAGAGGGAGAAATCATCAAGTAAAGTCTGATCCTCCCTTTTGTTGCATCAGTAACAAAATTTCAACATCTCTGACAAGACCTGCAATTTAGCTGCGGGATTTAATACTGGAAGATTGATGTGTTTACTGTAATGGCAGTAAATTGACTATCCAGAAAGAGCTATATATCTTTGCAGCACAGGAAGTGTCTGGGGGAGATAGAGAAAACTTACATCAAAGAGCAGATAATCAAAACAAAACGGTCACACTAAAACCATAAGAAATAATTGGAGAAGTAGATTGTGAAGAAAGAGAGAAGGAAATATAGAGGCTACTTTAAGGCTCACCTTTTTTTATATATTGACCTGAAATCATGGTCTAATATTAGAAAATTATGTGAGCCAAGCAAAGACTCAGAGAGAATAAATTGTCTTTCTTGCTTTTATTGAATGAAAAATATCTGTTAGCAACACATAATGTGGTTCAAAGCAAAAAAAAAAAAAAACAAACAAAAAAAAAAAGAAGGAAGAGAATATTTCAGAAGCCTCTGTTACAATTTGCCTTTAATTTGAACTAGGAGATCTTCACAATTGATGGAGTAAAAATTCTTACTAATCACTGACATCCTTTTCCATCTGCATCTGTGACATCATGCAAGATAAGACAATTGGTGGCTTCAACGGACAATTATTGACATGTTATTTGCAGATTGGTACATGTATTTCAGACAGTGACATCTGGAGACATATAGAAAACTTAGACAGAGAGACAGTAAAAAAGTAAAATTTTTCTACGCTTTTCCTCTTTCCCCTAGATTGTATGCAATACAGAAACCTAGAGGAAAAGAATGATGCATTAAGTAAATGGTGCTCAGTACTCTTCCTGAGGCATCTGATATGTACATTCCTCGTTGTATCATATTTTCAAAGCTGCTATGAAGAAAGCTGCTTGCCAAAAGAATACCAGAAAGTGAAATATTTCTGCCTATTGTGCAATCACAAGAAAGTGACCTTGGGCAGGACCTTGGAATGAACTTTCTGTGGGCAGCACGTGTGTGGTTACAGCAAGCCATTGTGAATACAGAACTTATGCCTTATCTGCTGGGCCAGCCCTTCTGTTATTTCATTTCTATATCCCCTTTTCTCACTCGTCTAGTATTTTTTGGTTTTGGACTATTATGTCTTTGGGCACCATTTTCTCTCAATTTCTGTGGTTTACACACATCTCCCTCTACCTTCCTCTCAGATTTTTTTCTTTACACTTTTATAAGTACTACTCAGTGTCTTTGGCAATTACATTATTACTGATTTGACTTTATCAACATTATAGAAGATTCATTTTCTGCTGTTTGTGTTGGGATCTGTGCAATATGTACAGGATTTTACCACTCAGTTTTCAGTCTTCAATATTGAAAGAAGGCTCTAGGTTTTTCTTCATTGGCTTCACCTTTTTGCCCATCTCTTTTCAGTCGTTTTAACTCAGTAAGGTGAGGAAGCGGACTGAGGGTCTGTTGCAAAGGTACACTCTTAAAGACAAGTCCTTTCATTCTCTATATTATGTCTATCAATTATGCTCTCACGTTTCTACAAGAATATTTCAGCAAAGCCAAGATAATGGGATTGTAGTAATAATCATCACCCTATCTGATAACAGGCTTCCCAGGGACTCAGCTGGCAGTTTGACAGTCCTCTGCTATAGTTGCTATATCCTGCTGATAAAACTGCTGTTGCTACAAATTGATCCTGACAAAAACAAGTTCATCTCTATTCTGAATTTCAGACTTGACCTTGGTGTGTTTGCAAGTTTAACCATCATACTGGGCACAAAATATGTAGCACAAAAGCCACATAATGAAAAAATACTCAAACCTCTCTCTTTTGCTATCTGTTTATTCTCTCTATTGCATGATTGTTTTAAACTGTTCTGTGGCATGCTAGAAGTAAAATTTGACTGTTTTTTAAAGCACAAGAATATTTCCCACTAGAGGTTATAAGGATTGTTTACCTAGGCACAGAATCTCTGTCCTTCACCAATTTGTGATTGAGATACTCTAGCCCCTACCAATGGTAGTCTGGGGAATGTTGTTACAAGGCAAAGATTGGGACAATGAGGACGAAAGCAGAGGGAGAAGCTACAGATAAGCTGGCTCACTATAAAATACTGCCAAAACAGAGGGATCCTTTGTTTTGTGCATACATTGAAAATACAGTAAATGCTGTGAAAATACTGTATAAATACAATACTGAGCAAAGGACTGCATGGGGATCCTTCTATGCAAACCATCAGTCCTCATCAATCTTTCAGTACATCTATAACCTTTACTCAACTTCTGAACTTGAGGAGAATGACGAGTGAAGACATCCCCAGGAAGGCACTTTTGTCAGTGTCAAACATATTTTTAACTATGTAGATTCCAAGTATTACTGCAGAGGGGCACAAGCAACAGGGAAAACTACTTGGAATCCCCATTTCTAGGAAACCTTAGTGGTACTTAAATTTTGTAGCCATAAAGTTATTCAGTATGCAGATATATGTATGGAAAGGTGCATGTCCTTGGCTATTTCTGAAGCTCCCAGAATTCTATCACAAAGTCTCACATACCATCACCTTCCACTGACTCTGGCTATCATCTCTGGTCATCATCTGGATTTTGGGCTCATTTCTAAAATACAGGAAACATTGACAGGTATTCCTCAGACGACAGAATTAAACCCAGACCTCTCACATTGTGGTTAGTCTTATTTTGTGGATTAATTCTGAAAACATCTTGAGCAATTCAAAAGGAAGGAAAAAATGCCTCTATATTTTGTGAGATCTGAAGATTGTGTTTACAGCTATATTAAATTGCTCAGAACTCAAAACTGGATTTAAAAAGTAGTGAGGCCTTTATCTGCAGAGCTTCAAGTCTGGAACACCTGAAAGAGTAAATAATTTAGAGGTCCTCAAAATTATATGGCAGCTGAGAAGTTTTCAACGACACAATATTGGACATAGGCACTTAAATGTCATTCCCTTACATGTTGTCTGGTATATAAAATTCTGTCTACTTATTCAGTCCGGATGTCAGGGATGTGCTGGCATACATATCTGGGTCTTTAAGTTCACCTAAAATGTCTTCCAAAGAGTCATCAGCAATCTCCCCGGCAGCCACATCCAGGCAGGAAGGCAATGGGACATCTAAGAGCAGGCAGAGGCAGGACCTATCAGCAGATGTATAAAGGGATTTTTTTTTTTCTGATGACACTAGCAGAAAAAATGTTGTGGGGATGGGAAAGAGGGTATAGTTTCTAGCTAGAGACAAGAGGCACTGGTATTATATCAAGCAGGAGTTAATATGAACACAGGCAGAATACAGAAAAAAGCAAACACTGATGAAAAGGTATTTAGGAGAGTGAGAAGCAGAGGTTAACAAGAGAGAAGTGGGTAGGGCGAGCATATATATATATTCAGTGGTGATACAGGTGACTCAATGGAACTGTAACGGATTCAAGCAGGAGAAAAATAAGGGAGACTATAAGTTCTAAGGAAACTTAAGAGAAGTAATTGTGCATGGAATAAGGACCTTGAAGGTTGGGGACCTTTTCTTCTCTTTAGGAAAAGTGTCTTCAACTGCTTCGAGGGTGTTTCCAAGACATCCGAGCATTTTTTCACTTCCCTTAGTAGCACTACTGGAAACATCCAAAGTTTGACATCATGATGCCACAAGGAAAAATCTCTCTGATTTACTTTGCAAAACCAACATCTTGTCTAGCTCTCAGTGACAAGTATTAATGGACAACCCTGGAGCATCTGAGCTACGGCATTCTCATTTATAGACCATCTGCTCTCAAACAAGATCCATCCAAATGGCCTCTGTTTGGCCAGATCTCCAAGTGTGTGTATTGCCTAGGCAGCTGCAGAAGGCAAAATGCAGAGTGAGGGCAGGCAGGAAGACAAAGTCATTGTGGGTAAGTTTGTGTAAAAGAATGAGTTCTGAGGGCTAGTCTGCAGCATTTCTATTTGCTGATTTATAGCTCCCGAGGCACTTTGGGCTCTTGGACCAACCAAAAAAAAGAGAAAAAGAAAAGAAAGAAAGTAACCCCAGATAACTGGGATAATTCTGCTGCATGCAGAAATAGAGTTGTCTGATGCCAAAATTGAGATTAAAATCATCGTGGTTGGCTACATTCAGGATAAGTCACAGTGTTGCCTAAGAAGCCACATAAATTGGTTACTTTGATCATAGCTGTTTTTCATAAATTCAGTCTGTGGATAAGGGAGGTGTGAGGGTACATCAGTGCAATTTTCTTACAACCTTCAAGAACAATGAAATAACCCACAACTTTAAATACCTGATCTTCTCAGACAAATTCTACTACTTAAGAAGAACAGAGTCAGAGTTTAGGTTTCCTTTTAAACAATGTCCAGTGTCACAGGACAAAGGATATGTCATTTGCTGTGGGAAACCTAAAAATAACAGTTTTTTAAGACTCAGTTCGGAAAAGGACTTTATTCTGTTAACCATTTTGACCTTTTCTTCCTGTCTTTTCCCTTGCGAGGGATGAAATCATGGGCTGTGTGCCTGAAAAGGGTAATGGAAAAACATATTTTTCTGATGATTTAAAAAAAAATTGTTTCCTTATATATCTGTTTGCATAAGAGCTTAAAAGAGAAGATTATATTATTATACCTGTATTTAGTCTAGGCATGTTTGTGATGGTCTTCATGTTAGTATATCTCTCATTCCATAAATTATCAACTAACTCAAAAAAAGTGGTTTCATCAGCCACTTTTCCTTTCAAGTAGTTTCTTACAGATAAAAGGACTTCTGATCCTTTCCTTCTGTATCAGGGATCATTTTGTGTTAATGCTTTGTTTAAACAGATGTTAAATAAAACTACAAGAGTATTGTACGTCTACAAACCAGTCCTGTCAGGTTATAAACACTGATAATTCCCACTAAAGTGAGAGGATACCTGAGGAGACTTTGAAGACACCCCTCAGATCCTCAAGAGCTTGCCATGTCCTTGGGCATCCTTTGCAACCTCCACTCATCTGGATAAATTTTACTGAGGTTAAGTTAATGGCGTACTTAAGGCTATAGCTTGAGTTGCGGTGTTCTCCTTTTTATTAGTATATGGGCACAGCTTTCTTTGATCTGCACTTATGCATCACCTTCCATCTCAAGATCTTAGATGGCTTTTCAAATGCTAATGAATTCTACCCATTCTACCCTAGGGAAACTGAGGTGATGAGAAATTACAGGAGATACTTAGGTTCACAAATACAACCTACAACTAAGTTAAGAACATCCCAGTGAGATCGCTTATTCCCATACCATGCAGGTAGTACAGGTATCTGTTACATAGTCTGCTCTTAAAACATCCCATGCCATCAAAATGCGTCCCCAGTGAATAGAGATGTCTGGTGCTGATGTGAGGGGAATTTTGTTCTTTGTGATGCATTCCCTGGGCTATGCAGCTTGTAATTACTGAAGAGAGGGGGGCTGGTAATCTTTCAAGAGTGATGAGCCAGGTCATCATTTTCATTCCTAAATTAGTTCTTCAGTGTGACAACAACTGAAACCCTGCAAGATCTGGAAGAAAATGGTGCTTACAGAGGCAAGATGAGACCAGAGGCTGTATGAGGTAAGAGAGTAAGTTTTCAAAGACCTAAAAATTCAGGAGTGCTGGAAATACCTGCCTAACATTGACACTGATTTGAAGATTCCTTGAATCGCAGGGCTTGAATCCTCAGGTTCTAGTGTCCACACTTTAAGTATCCAGCCCTGGTTATGAAAAGTTTGAAAAGTGGCCTCCAGATCTGGAAGTACTGGGCACGCTTTTGGTTGAACAAAACCCTGGTAACTAGAACGCATTCACCGTGCTTTATCTCAATAGTTTCAGGAAAAAATAAAGACTACATTTACTATATGAAATATTCTGAAAGAAAAATACTGACTTTTCAGTCTTTTATTCTTTGAATTTTAGTGTTGTCCTTTAGATGTGTGTGATATGGAAGGAGAACTTACACTGTAAAATAGGTGGTGAATGAATATGGAATGTTTGGTTTATGTAGATTTCTATGTGGGAGAAAAACATTCTAATTTACACGTTCACTCAGTTAAATCATTGGTGTTATTTGCTTTCATATACATGAGAAGGAATTGGGCAGTTCTTTTATCACTGACTTTATGTTAAAGTGGCAAAATCAGACTCATGTAAATTACTTTCACATAGTTATCTGGCTTAACTTCAATGGGCATAAAAACTGAAATTTCACAGTCTATATTCTCAAGTGCTTCTTCATAAAAAAAAATCAATTTTTACACATCAAATATTTGAACGAAAGGAAATAATGTGTGACTGAATGTGCTGCAAACAAATCTCCCAGTTATCACAGAATTATAGAATTGTTTGTGTTGGAATGAGCCTTAAAAATCACCTTGTTACAATACCCCTGCCATGGGGGGTATCAACTTACACTAGACCAGGTAGCTCAATGTCCCATCTAACTTGGCCTCGAACACTTCCAGGAACAGGGCATTTACAGCTTCTCTGGGAAACCTGTGTCAGTGCCTCACCATCCTCATGGTGAAGAATTTCTTCCTTATAGTTAATGTAAACCTATCCTCCTTCGGTTTAAATCCATTACCACTTATCCTGTTGCTACATATCTTTGTCCAAAGTCTCTCTCTAGTCCTTTCATAGGCCCTTTTTAGGTACTGGAGGGTGCTATAAGGTCTCCTCAGAGCCTTTTCTTTTCAGCCTCAGAGACTTTTCTTTTTCACTCTGAACAACCATAGATCTCTCAGCCTGTTTTCATAGGAAAGGTGCTCTGGCCCTCTGATCATCTTGCTGGCCCTCCTGTGGACTGGCTACAACAGATCCATGTCTTTCTTGTGTTGAGAACCTCAGATTTGCATGCAGGTGGGGTCTCACAAGAGGAGAGTAGAAGGGCAGAATCCCCTTCCTCACCCTGCTGGCCATGCTGCTTTGAATGCAGCCCAACATATGGCTGGCTTTCTGGGCTGTGAGTTCTGGGGCAAGTCATGTCTGATTTTTCAATCAACCAGTATCCCCAGGTCCTTCTCTGAAGGGCTGCTCTCAGCCAGTTTGTCACCCAGCCTGTTTTGGTGCGTGGGATTTCCTCAACCCATATGCAGAGCCTGGCACATGGCCATGACAAACTTCATGAGGTTTGCACAGCCCTATCTCTCAAGTCTGTCCAGGTCCTTCTGGATTACATCCTTTCCTTTCTGCATGTTGAGTACACCACACAGCTTGCTGTCATCTGCAAACTTGCTGGGGGTGCACTTGATCCCATTGTCCATGTCCCCAGCAAAGGTGTTAAGCCATGCCTGTCCCATTAACAACCCCTGAGGAATTCCACCTGACTGAGGATCCTCACTTGGACACAGAGTGGTTGACTGAAAACCGGTGAGCGTGACTATCCAGCAAAATCTTTATCCACTCTGTGCTCCATCCAGCAAGTCCATGTCTCTCTAGTTTAGAGACAAGGATGTCAAGTAGGACAGCATCAAATGCTTTGCACAAGCCCAGATAAATTACATCATTTGCTCTTTCGTCACCCACCACTGCTGTAACCCTGTCATAGAAAGTCACCAAATTGGGCGAACACAATTTGCATCTAGTGAAGTTGTGTTGGTCATCCTCAATCACCTCCTTATTTTCTATGTACCCCGGCATAGTTTCCAGGAGGATCTGCTCCTGACCTGCCTGTAGTTATGTGAGTTTTTGTTATTTCCCTTTTTGGAAATTTGCATTATATTTCCCCTTTTTTGGTCAGTAAAAACTCCAGTGCACAGCCATGAATTCTCAAACATGATGGATAATGGCTTTACCAGCTCCTCTGCCAGTTCCCTCAGGAGCTGTGGATGCATCTCATCGGGTCCCACGGACTTGTGCAACCTCTAGGATGTTCTCAAACCTGATCTTCTACAGCAGGCAGTTCTTCATTTTATCAGTCCCTGACTTTGTATTCTGTGACTTGGGTGGTGTGGCATAGCTCCTGACCTTGGAGGAGGTGATCCTTGGATACTAACCAGGTTTCTTGGGTCTATCGTCCCTACAGGGTATTATCCCATGGCATTATCTCAAGCAGACCCCTGAAAAAGTCAAAGTCTGATCTCCTGTAGTCCAGGGCAGTGAGCTTGCTGTGCACCCTCCTCACCCTCCTAAGAAGCTTGAACTCCAACATTTCATCGTCACTGCAGCCCAGGCTGTTCTTAAGTTTCATATTCCCTACCAGCCCCTCCTTGGTGAGAACAAAGTCCAGCATAGTACCTCAACTCTTTGGCTCCTCTATCATTTGGAGAAGGAGGTTCTCATCAGTACCTTCCTGGAATCTTCTGGGTTGCTTATGCATTATGGGGATGGTTGAAGTCTCCCATGAGGACCAGGGCTTGTGAACGTGTGGCTGCTCCTATCTGCTTATAGAGGACCTCACCCTCTTGGTGTTCCTGGTCAGTTGGCCTGGAGCAGACCCTCTGTATAATACCACCTTTTTCTGCCCTCTCTTTAATCCTGATCCATTAGCTCTCAGTCAGCTTCTCATCCACCCGCAGGCAGAGGGAACTCCATTCACTCTAGCTGGCCACTGACATATGTCAGTGTCCTTTCCTTGTCTCCCCTGCCTGTCCTTCCTAAAAAGCCTGTACCCTTCTATTCCAATAATCCAGTCAAAAGGGCCACATCTACATGGTGCCAATATGATCATAATCCTGTAGGTGTGGGTACACCTCTAACTTCTCATGTTTATTCCCTACACTATGTGCATTTGCATGGAGGCATTTAATTTGGGTCCCCAATGAAGCTGACTTTCTGGCTAAAGTGGAAGAAAGTCCTTTGTGCTTCTCCTCAGATGCTCTCTTGCAGACGTGCAATTCCTCTCAAAACTCTGGGCATCTATTGCTGACACTAGAATTATTTTAGGCAATCCTAATAAGCTTAAAATTGAAATAATAGTTCTATATTTTTGCTTAGAAATGGGTCATAAAAAGGAAAAATAACTAATATTGTAACCTGCTGCCACAGTAATCTATGTTGTGCAGCACTACAGGCTGGGGACAGAGTGGCTGGACAGTGGCCAGGCAGAAAGTGACCTGGAGTACTGACTGACAGCAGCTGAACATGAGCCAGCAGTGTGCCCAGGTGGCCAAGAAGGCCAATGGCATCCTGGCCTGTATGAGAAGCAGTATGGCCAGCAGGAGCAGGGCAGTGATTTTTCCCTGGTCCTTAACATTGGTGAGGCTGCACCTTGAGTGCTGAGTGTGGGGCCCCTCAGTTTAGGAAGGATGTTGAGATGCTGGAGTGCGTCCAGAGAAGGGCAAGGCTGGTGAAGGGTGTGGAACTCCAGTCCAGTGAGGAGCAGCTGAAGGAGCTGGGGATGTTTAGCCTGGAGAAGAGGTGGCTCAGGAGAGACCTTACGACTCTCTACATCTCCCTGAAAGGAAGTTGTAATGAGGTGGGGGTTGGTGTCTTTTCCCAGACAGCCAGGGCCAGGGAAAGAGGACACAGTCTTAAACTGCACCAGGGGAGGTTTATTTTGAACATTAGGAAGAAGTTCTTCCAAGAAGGAGATCATTAGAATGGGCTGCTCAGAGACGTGGTGGAGTCACCATCCCTGGACGTGTTTAAGAAAAGACTGGATGTGGTACTCAAAACCATAGTCTAGTTGACCAGCTTGAGCTTGATGATCTCAGCAGGTTTTCCAACCAAGTTGATTCTGTGATTCTATTATTTCTACATCTTGTATCTCCTATCATAATACAGCACTTTGGTGAAACAAACACCATAGAATGTAATAAACTCTGGCTTCTCTGTCTTTTTTTTTCCAGTACAAGAAAGGAATAGCTGTAGTAAATAAGATGAGAACATCCTATAATGTGAAACAACAAGTATTGCTACTCTCGCCTCCAAATCTTGAATCAATTACTTTTACACTACAGTGGGACTAAATTAAGTACAGTAGTACAATTTCAAGTTTTAGAACATTCACTGATTTCAAATCCTTTTCTTTAATGTATCAAAAATGAGCCCTGGTTTAGAGAACCTGAAAATGAGGGCAATCCCAATCAGTGTATACTTTTCAAATTTTTGTTCTATGTCATTTGTAACCGTTCCATACTTCTGCAAAGCTGACATTTTTGTGTGATGAACTGTGTAGGATGACAAATGCTAAATCTTACCACCTTTTTAATTTCAAACCCCATTCCACACAAATACAAAAACAAGATACCAAAAAAAAAAAAAAAGAAGAGCATTTCAGTATAAGTTCAGCATTCCAAGTTCATCTCATGAAGACAAAATAAATTACAAATAATCTCCAGTATACTGCTGAAGTGAATTATCTGAAATTTTGAACTCATTTGTGTTAGTAAAGAGACCACAATATGCAAGGACTCTCAGCCTTTTCTCACCTTAAGTATGGCACAAGTGACTCATCTGTTAGAGAAGACCAGAAAAGATGGGTTAAGGAGATGGGTATGTGTAGAAAAATTCCAGCACAAAAAAATAATAGAAGTAGTTCTGTGGAGAGGCAAGACTATGAGAAAAGAAATGTAGTACTAGAAATATTTCTTAAACATTGTCCTTAACAACGAATTATAAATCTAAAACCAAAATTTGATGTGGTTAGAAAGAAAAATATTTCAGAATTTATCATTTCTCCTTTTTTTAACCAAGCTATTTGCAACCTAAGTATAGGGAAGCTCAATGACTTTGCTATAGCATCTTTCCCAGTGTAAGGAGGCCTTCTGGTGGTCAAAACAATGAATAGTTTATAGAGAGCATTACTCATCCAAATGTATGTGACCTTCTACTCAAATTTATATACATGGATATTAAAATTCATCCATTGCATAGAAGGCTGTTTTAAGGATTTAAGCAGTGATTTTTTTATGCCTTGACCTTTTGCTATTACTGCATAAATTTTGTCCTTTTTCAGTCAGCGTATGGGGAACTAAGACATTTAGCTTGAAAGTGCCAAAACTTTGCTTAAGTGAGAACACAAGGGTCTCATATGCTGTTATCAACCATCAACCCTCTGCATTTTATTTGAACAATTAAAAGTTAAAAGAATTACAATAAAACACTTTTCAAAAAACTCTTTCTTAATAACTTATTTAACCTGAATGCTGATTATCTGAACAGTCACATTTCATATTTTTAAGACTCCTGGGCTCTTTTTTTTCCCCAGCCTGGAAAATTCCCCTTTCATGAAGTACAGCCAGAGACTCATTGGTATGCTTTATTTTAAATTAGAAGATTTTATGGGATATGCTTTATTTTAAATTAGAAGATTTCATGGGATATAACCCAAGAAGTGTTTAGTGCTAGTACACTTATGTTCTCCTTAAATTCAGAGATTACATTATGACAAGAGATTTCTTCAATGCCAGTGCTTCACTTGAAATAAATATTGCCAGCTGATACGTAGAGAAAGGGGAATTTTTTGAGTCCATTGACAGTGAAAATGTCTTCTGACATATAACAACACCTGACACTGCCAGGGGATGCAGTTGAACGAAAAAAGATATTCTTGCTAGTTTTCAGTCTGTTTTGTACTATGTCCTGAAGCATGAAGAAATTGGCATGGGTATTTTTTCTGTGTTCTCAACTGAGCTCTTAAAACAAACAGCATTTGATTTTAGCAATAACTGGCAAGGTAATCAACAGCTTGTATGAGATTTTTATGCACTGAACTAATTTACACTTCAGCTTTTGAGAAAGAATACACTTGCCTACTTCTCAAAGAGCTATAACCTATACTACCAGGTCTGCCACCATTAACTGGGCTCTGCCCATTATGAGACACTTTTTTTTGATATTCCAGAGGTAGGTAATTAAAGCCTGGTTGCAGAGGTGATTGTGGGCCTTTCCAGAAAAATTCTCAGCCAGCCAGACTGCATGAGTTATCCTGGAAAATTCAACTTAAAGTCACAGCTGTTCTGCAGAACAACACTGGAATTTCCTAGATGTTCTTCACTGTACTGAAAAACATTTCAGAGGGATGCAATGGTAAATTCGAAGTACTATGTAAAAAATTTAATCTAAACTGTAAATTACCAGTAAAATTAAATTCATCCAGAAGTGTTATATGAGGACCTTCCTGTGTTTTAAGCCAGATTTGGGTTTGTTGGGTTTTTTTTTAATTTCAACAGGTCCTTCAGCATTATTAACTACAACCATCAGATGGCAGTCCATAGTCAAGTAAGAAATATATTCCCAGGGTTTGGATAGAGTAAGGTGGAGACCAACTTGATTTCAATCTTTTTCTGAAATCTAGAGAAGGGAAACATTTCAAGATTCTCCTTCCTTGCTCCAGATTTTTCAATTCTTTCTTGACAATGAGTTCTGTCCTTTCTTTTTTGCCAAACTTGAATTGCAAAATCACTGTGACTGTGCAAATATGTCCCAAGAGTGAATGACTTTTCCCTCCAAGTTTTTCCAAAAGTTCTAGCTCTCTGACACTTAAAAATCTCCTCTACTCTTCTATTAGGGAATTATCTAGTTTAAAAAAAAAAAAAACACAAACAAAAAAAATTGTTTTAAAGAAATTAGGTGCATTGATATAGGAGAATGACAATCTTATGCTATGATTGCATAGAAAAGCATCTTGTCTACAGGTGGGAAATTGT
The DNA here is from genome assembly GCA_013400175.1 of Phainopepla nitens. Classification (NCBI taxonomy): domain Eukaryota; kingdom Metazoa; phylum Chordata; class Aves; order Passeriformes; family Bombycillidae; genus Phainopepla; species Phainopepla nitens. Next base: position 244,322 of record VXBQ01001331.1, read on the forward strand.
AGTGATCATCCTCCTTGTTCACTGAGAACTCATTTGAAAAAAGAAAAACAGATTTTTTCACAATTTTTTAAAAACATTGCTTTAAGAATGGTATCAAATCTGAAAACAAATTTTCTCCTAAATTTTTTTCCAGTTCTGGAAACCTTCTTTGGCAGCCCTTTGGGACCAGAGCTCTTAGGAACTCTAAAGCTTCAGTTTAGCCTACTAATACTGCTCAGTATTTAGTACTGCTCAGTACCTTTTAGGAAACCGAATAATAATTTCGGGCAAACTAGTGGTAAATCTTACTTTTAAAACTGTGTTAAAAATTAGTTCCTGTAATGTCATGTTTCTTGCTCGTGTTCCAAGGACTCCCTTTGTCCTTGTCTGTGCACTACAGGAGAGCTGGGACAGGGATTAACTTTTGTGAGAAGAAACCATAGATTTGATGTAATTTCTGTTTTATTGGAAAAACACAGTGGGCATTTCTTGTCAAGTCATGAGAAGGAGTTAAAAGATGCACTGACTCACAGTGTGTCTATCCCAAAGATGCTATCAGCCAGCAGTAGATAGGACTGTAAAAACTGAGAATAGGAAATGTTTTGCCTTTTGATCCAGAACAAAATATGCCTGAGATCCATTCCAGCCTCTTTTCTTAAGAGTGGGGCCTGTAGCATTTTACATATATTTGTCTTCTAGACTTCCTGATTCCCTGGCTACACTGTCAGATCAGACAAAATTTATTAGTGTCATGAATGTTTTGTTAGTTTCAGCTTTCAGAGTTAGCCTTGTCTTTAGTTTATCCTCCAATACATCTTCCTTCACAGCCAACAGCGCATAATTTGATACAAAATATATATTAGAAAGCCAAAAGCAGCCTTCTTCAACATTATGATTTGGTTTCTGGCTGTAAGCCAAGTTGAGAAGGTTCATGAATCTCAAAAATACAGATTATCTTAACACATATTAGAAAAGACCCATGCTGGCCAGCTCTCTGTATGGGAGATTTACCAGCTGGTAAACAGTTAGTGGTAGTTCATTGATCCCAGGTGCCTCCTAGCATACTGGCCTATTTATTCTCTCTAAACCATGGTATTTTTCCATGAATTTGATGATCATGTATTTGGCCTTCCTCCATAATCACTACAGGACTGTAACCCCACTTTATTGAAGATTCTTACCATGATCTTGCTATCTGTCAGTAAATGTTTTTGATCATAAAGCCTTAATATTACTCTCTTTGATCAGGGTGGAAGTGGAAGCAGACAACATTTGCCCAGTTTAGGACTAAAAGCATCCTCACAGTGGTTACATAAAACAGAGAAGCTGCGCATACAGACAATAGCCTTGTTATTTAAACAATGTATCATTTACATCCAATGAGTCTTTCCTCAAAGTATTTAGTGATTTTTAAATGCAGGCAGGCAATAGATTCAGCTAAAGCTTATTCCAATGGAGTCATCTCTCGGGTCCCTGTAGAGGTCTAATAAGCAGCCCAGGGAGACCATTTGCAGACTTGTCACGTCCCATTACTTTGTCTGATATTTCCAGAACAATCACAAAAGTAAGTATACTTTTGACAAAAGAGTGTTATTTTAGGATGCAAAGGTCTTTTGGTAATCCTGTGTGACAATGCCAAATTTTCAGTGCCTTTCCTTGTGATGTGTCTGTGAATAAATTTATAAAATAAGAAAAAACGCTGATTTTGGGTATCTGAATACCTCTAGGGTTTATTGTTCATATGTGATTAATGACTGATTCACTCTATTTCATTGTTGTTGTGGTATTCTGGGCTTAGTAATGAAATGGCCTTGCTCTCCCCATGAGGGCAGCTATGGACAATATAGGGCTCCAGTGAGCAGAGGGCAGGCCAAGAGACTGAAAAAGCATCAGACATAGGCAAACTAAGAATAGGATTTGTAGAAGACAACCTGAAGAATTTGGATTATTGTGCAGGTGAGATATTTCTCTTCGTAATCATTTGTTTATGAATATGGAGACTCCATTCCAAAGTATTTTGAGAGTTTGATTTGACAATATCTATGAACATAAAATAATGTAACTTGTAATTACAGCAAGAGAAAGCTTATATTTTATTAATTTTCCTAGTTAACTATAAACAAGTGGTTCAGTTTTTGAACAGGACACTTCCACATGGAAATGATGAAAAAATTAGAAATATTAATGCTGGTACTTGAACTTAACATGTAAAATAATATGAATTTACAATCCAATCATTGATGCATATGAGTCAAACTTTTTTTTTCTATTTCTTAATAATTTTTAGATGGCTTATGCCATCTTAACTTGTCATTTGCTTAATTTACTTACCTTTTCCGACATTACAGTCTTGTGTTTATTGCTTTAAGACAGAAGTATTTCCAAGAAACTTGATTTTTCATTAGTTTGATATCCAGCCAGAAGCCCAAAAGATATCTGGATTCATGTTTAGAAAAGACTATATAGGTTGTTATCAGTTACATCTATAAGTTAGTAGGTCATAAGGACCCTCTAGAGAATAAGCAGGATTTACTTTTTGAAGACATATTTAAAGAGTCTCTTTTCCTCTTCTGGAGTTTAATTTTTTTCTGACCTTTACTATCTAACTCCATTTGGGTCCTGGACTTGCTGAAAAATGTTTCTTTTTCAAAGTTATCTGAGGTGAGAATGGAATTAGAAGTTAAAGCTTTTCTGTGTCTTTCACAGTAATTTTGCTAGCAGGTACTTTTCAAGAGTAAAACAAACAGTACACTAAATAATATTTAGATGTTCTTATATAGGTGTCTAATGGAATAATGGTTCATCCATAACCAGAAAAAAGTAAAATACATTGAGTAATTGAATATCCTTACACAGTCTTACTACAGCTAGGAGAAGTATTCCTGTTGCGTAGTGCTGCTGCCACATCTCACACAGAGACAGCTGCTGATCACTCATGAGTTGTTGTCTTAGTGCAGCTATGGAAGGCTTCTGTGTAGAAAATGAATTCTTGGGTGTGTAGCTTATGTAAAAAATATCCATCCATATATGTAGGGAAAGTTTTTCTGTATTGAAAAAGAAAGAATATTCTTTTGATCTGTGAAATTAGACTACTTATTAATACAAAGTGATACAGGAAGAATCCAACTTTCTGTGTTCTTCTCCCATCTTCTCTCAATGCAGAATGTGTATATTTTTGGCAGCCAGAATTATGTGCCAGAAATTTGGTATTCTTGACCACTCTGATACATACAAGAAGCAAACAAGAAATGAGCATTTGCTATGTATGTTGCCACATGCGGGCCCATTGAAGAGCTGACATCGGCAGTGTTATTCCTTGTATGGCTCTAAACCTGTCTTTGCTTTTATGAACACCCAAAGTCAGCTGTCTGACCACATTGCAAGAGGGCACTAGGCCATCTGAACAGGTGGCCATGAGCACTGACACAGAAAGATGTTCCTCACGTGTGCTTACCAAGGGCACAATTTCCTGCTGGACCATACTGAGCTCATGCACAGCTAAAGAGATGTGCACTCATTAATCCAGCTCTGAGCTGTATTAAGTTTAAAAATAGCTTTTGTGACAGCATGGTGATAGTTTCTGACCCACTTAAATTTAGCAGAACAGCGTACAAGCGACAGAGATTTCTGGTAAGCCTTCAGTGTTCAGCAGAAACCATCAGAGTAGTGCAGACTAATTTAGTCCAGCTAGCACAGAGATAGCTACTAGTCTTCCAGAGTGGAGAGGAAAAAGACCAGGAAGATTTGACAGCAGCCTTGATATCCAAGCAGACAAGGGTCATCTCTGAATGAGTTTATGCCTCTGAGCAAGGAACTGAGTGTATTATTAATATGAAAGCTCATCCTGTAAATCTAAATATAGTTTAGATGGTTAAGGTGTAAAAATGTGCTACAAACTAAAACTGTACTTCAGAAAAAAATACATTCATGGTACTAGAGCAGTTTCCATTCACCAAGAGCAGCATTTTTGTACATGTTAAAATATCACCTCATAAAAGTTTAGTTCAGGTGTAAAATCACATATCACCACTTCACATATTGCTGTAGCCTAGCCCTTAGCAGTAATGTAAATCAATGTAGCTTCATTAGAGGAAACAGAGACACACCTGTTTACATGCTCAGTAGCATCAGGAGCAGGCTGTCTGTTGTAGTCTCTTTAAATTGCAGCAACTTAGATGTGAGTCCTTGCCTATATCCTTAGTCACAAGTATTCCATGACAGAATGACAGGAGTGTGTGAAGGTCATGATGTGTAAAGCACACTCAGTCTTTTTTGCTATATTCAGTAGGCCCAGCTATGCCAGGGGAGACCCGTCCCACACTAAGTAGAGCAGCTCCACAGAGACCACTGTTTCAGAGACACAGTGGTGCCAAAGATTTCCAAAAATATTAATGTAGTTGCTTGAAAGAAAAGAAACCATTACCAGAGAAGCCATATCTACTTGGAAAACAGTTGTCCTTTTGAAAGCAGGATTCTCTAGGGTTGTTTCATACACATATACCACTGATCTCTTACACATTCTTAATAGAGTATGTGGCATTTCACAGATGTTTCCCACCTGAGGCATATTGACATTTCAGAGCTTGCTATAATAATAGCAAGTGATTGTGAGCTAATAACTTCTCAGTTTCACTTAGCTCTTTTGCAAAGCCTATTCTTGGCTGAAGCTATTCTAAATTCAAGCCACTAGAAGGCAAAAAAGCAACATCTGGTTTTCCAAGGCAGGGACTGAAACTGTTTCAGGAGTGAAGTGCATGTATTCATTCCTGCTGGCATTGTTTCCATGATTTTTCTGTTTTCCCTCTCTCTCTCTATACATGGGGCTTACTAATATGCAGGTACAAAAGAACTTGTAAGAAGACGAATGCTATATGTTTTAAAGTGTGTGCATTTTCATTTAAAGTGTTTTGTTTCATATAAGAACTGACAATGCTTAACAGCATTCAATAAGAAGTACTTCAGTAAGATCCAACTCACCTCCACATAGGAGTGCTAACAAAGAGGCTGTTGATGAGAGTACTTTTCAAAAAGCAAATCCTTTGCAATTGGGACCGTATGCACTTGCACTTATCTGGTGTCAGTAATTCTGCAAGTGACAGCAGAAAACATGCTATCACTAAGATTATAAGGGATTTTTGTGGTCAGACCTGCAATATAAAATACAGCAAATCTCTCACTTCACTAGCTGATTTCAATAGCTATAGTTAAAATAGAGAAATATATTTTATAAATCAGCTCATTTGTGTTGTAAGATTGTGAGAAATCAGTATCTATTCTAAAGCTGAAAAGTTGGTCTGCTGCTTAGCTACCTGCACTTTTAAAATTGTGTCTTATTTCTAGGCTAGATTTATCTAATATTACCTTCCATTAGAGGCTGTTACATATTTGTGGGATAGATTGAAGAGCTGTCTCCTTTAATCTTATTTTTACAGGAATTTATAGACTATATTGCTGTACCTTCTTCCTTTCTTCAAATCAGTTAAATGGACTGAGCTTCTTAGGCTTTATATTATATAAATATTTTCTAATTCTTTATCATTTACATGGCTCTTTAAAAAGCTTTTTTCATCCACAATACAAGTAATGGAATAAGAGCAATTGTAGGAGTGCCATGTGCCATCAAGGGAGAGAGAAGGAGAGAAGACGCCGGCCTTGTATATATTTTGCTTTTTCTTTATTCTTAAGTCCGCGTATATCCTTCATCAGAAATGTGCTTCCGATAGCATTTTTTTATTATGAGCTGAGCTTTCTCTGGCATTTTCTGATATGACACCAATTCTTTTCCAAAAAGGTGGAGTTTCTAAAACTTGAAGTGTGTTTGGTAGAGTTAAATGATGCAAGCTGTTAACAAGCTGAGCAGCAACTGTCCACTCATCTTCATCCTCTTGACAGAGCTAAATTTAGATAGAAATGCTAATGATCAATACTAAGGAGAAAGTCAATGATGTATGCTTGCAAAAGAAAGGCAGCAAGAAAACTGCTGCTTTTGTTGTATACAAAATGAAAATGTAGACAGCGGTGTGCAATTGCAAAGTCATGGCTTTTGTTGTCCTACTTTTCGGCTGCTTGCCAGTTAACAAGTTATTCAAATTACTCAGTGACCACTAACATCTCCATTACATACCACCTCAGGATTCTTTGTATGGCTGAAAATTTTTAGTGATTATTTTTCCAAGTCAATAACAAAAATGTAAGTGGAAGACGACTAAAGTTCCTGTTTATTCCTCCTCATATGCTCTCTAGGAATATCTGCGCTGAAGAAATGAGATAACAGCATTTTTTAGAACAATAAGATGGCAGGAACTCAGGCTGGCGCAGTAGAACAATTCTGCACACTATTTTGTTGTTCAGATTACTCCAAAAGTCTGTTCTGTTGTCAGATGTCATCAGGTTTTGCAACAACTAAATTCTAAAATAAACAAGTCTTTTCTAAAGCATTTAGTCGATCCTTTACTTTCTATGTATGGTATAAATTTTAGGCACCTCTTCTGTGTCTGACCACTGCTCATGACAGCTCTTAATGAATGAAGATTGAGTACCAAATATTTCCAGCCGGTCAGCAGTCAGCTTCATTCATGTTAATTGTAGGAGGAAGTTGAAAACAATTTAGCAATTTGGATAAATGAGGAGGAGAATCAATAGACAGCATTCATAACTATAATAAGGCAAACATCATTAAAAGCTTTATCTTGATCATACTGCCTGCTTTGGTTTGAGTTCTCCAAACAAACAATCCACATGTTGCATTACCAACACATCCATCCTGGCCCTCTGGCTATTCCTGTGCTGAGCAGGGAGCTGGCAGACGCTGCTGGCTATACCAGGGACAAATTGGCATTCCTTAAGGGAAAAAAAAAGCAATGACGTATCAATCATTTACTGTTTGCAATTGAAAGTGGAAAATATTTCATTAAATAAGGCAGTAGAGTTATCTTTGAGACCTTTTATAAATCATAAAGATAAGTCACAGAGATCAGTGTGTCAAACACACGCAGTAATACAACACTGAAAAACATTGAAAAAAAGTATATATGAGTAGTGCTGGTTGCTTGCTTCTTGCCATAGACATCCTTTATTAGAGCAAGATCATCTCTCAAAAAAATCTGAAGCCTGTTAGCAAATCTTCTGTGGAAACATTTTCTGTATTAATTTCTCATCTACTTTTTTATAAACTGCTGAAACCTTCAGACCAAATTCATGCTTGTTAATCAAATCACATCCTTTTCATGAAAGTATAGCACTGCTGGCTGCTTCTAAATGTATGCAAGTAAAATCAGAGGTGTTTGTCTGAGAAGAAGTTTCTGAAGACAGTTCATTGAAAAATTTCTGGAATTTATTTTAAAACTAATGCAGAAAACAAATCAACTCTGTATTCAGGTAAAGAAAATTACTGAATTCTCACAGGCTATTTTTTAAAATATTTTCTTCAAAGACTTTTTTTTCAAAAAATCCAATATCCCACACATCAATCCCATAAAAACAATTAAATCTTTGCCACAGAATACAAGGGTGTGTGTCAATTATCTAAGTATTTTGACATACAAATTCTGAGGTGAAAACAACCCCAGATGTCTATTACTTGCATACTTTGTTTTCTTATTGTTTTACGCACAATAAATCAACAAACAGCTGATGTGTGTTCTCATTTTATGTTAGCTGAAGTATAAGTTGCAACAGATACGACTTTATTCTGAGCATACCTATGGTTATATAAAATATATAATCAATAGCTTTCACATTAAGAGAACTTCTAAATTGATGTTGCATACATATATACGTATATATGATGTATAAAAATCCAATACTTTAGGAACTGCCATGGTTAATTTTTACATGTTTGGTCTAATTATATGCAGACTGTAAGGCTGCCACTTTCTATATGTTAAATATTTTAATAGCTTATGTATTGTAACCATTGGGTGTTTTTTAGTGGCAATTGGTACTTGAGATGTATTTTGAGTTGAGTAGTCCTTGCAGTAAACAAGTAAATCAATGAAAAGTTGTGTGGATATGTGACTCCAAATGCCAAGCATTGATTTTAAGATTAATTATTTTGTGCATGAGTGTAAGCAATGCATTTTCTGAATAGTAAAATTCCAAAGAAGTCATTACTTCGCTGTAAAATTAGTGACATGCAGCAGAAATACAACTACCAGAAGTTTATGTACTTTGATGTACAGAAGTGTAATTCTGTGTGCAAGTAAATAGTAACACAAACAGCAACTTGTTTGACTGGTAGAGAAATCATGGTACCTTCCCTTCTGAAAGATCCTTCTTTTCCTTTGGTTGCAGCCATGGTACTGACAGGAAAGTTACCAGTTGCATGTCTCATACCTGGACACAGAGAGAGCAAACTGCTTTTAAGTTCAACTTGTCAGCACTCAGCTAGGAAGTGAGATGTTCTAGGTGAGACTAAAAGTAAGATCTATTCGTTTGCAGCTCAACAGCACATTTGTCTTTTCAGCCTTGTGCCATACATGCATGTGCTCACTCAATCTCCTTCTTCCCTCCACTCTGGTGGAATGGGGAGGACAATCAAAGCCAAATATGTATGTTGAGACAAGAACAGTTTAACAAATGAAAATAAAATCAAATACAATAGTAATGGTAAAAAATAATAAGTGTAATAAAAAGCAGAAAAGCGAATGGGGCACAATGTACTTGCTCACCACCCACGGACTGATGTCAGAATCCCCAAACCCAGATCGGCCACATCCCTGCTAATTCCTCCCAGTTTATACACTGGGCATGATGTTCTGTGGTGTGAAATATCCCTTTGGTTGGTTCAGGTCACTTGCCCAGCTGTGCTCCCTCCCAGTTTCTTTTGTGTACCTCCTCATTGGCAGAGCAAAAGACAAGGTAAAAAGTCCTTGACTCAAGATAAACACAACTTAGCAAAAACATCAGTGTGTTATCAACATCATTCTCACTCTGAATCCAAAACACAACACTGTAATAGCTACTGAGAGGAACCTACCATATCCTAGCTGAAATCAGGACAATGCTACACCTGCCTCCAGTAGAAATAACACTGGGATAAGTGCTCCGCCCTTCTCTTTGTTGCCTGCAAGATGTGCGGGGAGGCTGCACTGCAGGCCTGGGGCTGGGGTTCCCCAGGAGGAGAAGGGACCAGGATGAAAGCAGAGAAAATGCTCCTTGAGAAGTCGGACTCCAGCAGTCACCTGCCAGGCAAGTAAAGGTGGAAGGATAAACTTTACCCTGCCGAGAACTGGCTATGATGATGTGCTGAACCACTGATGAAGAGCGGTAGGAGGCTTACCAACACGAACCAGTCCCACCCTAAAAATGGTACTTTCTAAGTGAGGAAAAAATAAATTTCCACTGCTGCAGCAGAGTTTGCTCTGGCATGTGGTGTAGCTCTGTTCTGGCTGAATAATGATATCTTTCAATACAATCTGGGAGGCCCAGCTGTCAAGGTGAGAAAATATTGGAGTTTTCTCCATTTTCAATGTTTTCCCCTCTGTATTAACAATCTGAAGTTGCTGTTTTACAGCAATTATAGTGTTGGATTTTCAACTGACACCAGTCACTTTCCTTTGAGATTTTATTTGAAAAAATGTTATACAGTGGAATTCCCTTTCATTCTGACAAAAGGCGGGTTTGAATCAAGATTTGCTAAACTCTGCTAAACTTCTGAGGTTTTTTAATCTTCCTTTAATTAAAAAAAACAGCCTTAAAATATTTAGATCACCTTCTATCTTTTCTCTGAGATGAGTGCCAGTAATCTGTGCATTTCAGCACATAACAGCACCAGAGGTATCAAAAGGAAAGTTTTTCTAAAGGTGTTTAGTGACTCATCTCTCAGTGGTGTTGTAAGAATTAATTAGCTAATGCCAATACAGCATAATATAAATGCTAAGTACTATTGTTGATGGATTAAGGTTATGAGTGCCAAGTGGCAACATCAGCTTTGTTATTGAGAGTTGTCTCTCATTCTCAAAGCAGAAGAGACTCCTCTCAGGAATGACATGGTAAATCACTCTTCCTGACTTTTCAGCATTTCTCTCTCACAGAATTACTGGAGATGACACGAATCATACTGGTGGGTTTTGTGACAGCAGTCCAGGAAGGAATTGCACTAAGCTTAAAATCAATTAAGTAGAAGTTTCCTCTACCATTAACTGAATCATAAGAGCAATACCCCACTGAGAGAACTGTCAAGTCCCATTTGTCTGCAGCTCAGCAACCATGCACTGTGTAATCTAGGATCAGTAAACCAAAACCTGGAAGGGGCACAAGGCACAACACTCATTTTTTTGCTGTACTAGCCATTTAGAAACCTATGCATTTATGGTTCCAGCCCCCAGACAGAGTCAAAGCAGCTGTAAAAGTATACTCAACTCATTTTCCAGTAATACAAATCATCAATCTTAAATGACAAATTTTAGCCATGACTGGTTCAAGTAGCTGCTTTCCAGTGTGTTTGATATCTTTATATATTCTAGAATATATCTGCAGAGCTGATTTTCTTCAGTTTATACTATTTTAGCAAATAAAATCAGCAGAAGTGATGGAATGGTTAGTGAGGCAATTATAGAGGTTAAAATCTGCAGAAAAAGTATAAACAGTCATGTGCACATGAGTTATAAGCAATCTCTCTCTTGTTTTGTTGTTCCAATGTACAAAATGTGCTAAAACAATTATTTGAAAACTTCCTGACTTTCAGTCAGGAAAAAAAATGAGATTGACCATCATGTAGAATTCAAACATGGCAAACTCATCATAGATTACTCTTTCTTTCATACTTTTCTAAAAGTCTTAATTTTGCGTATTTTCCATGCTTCTAACTAAAGTTGCCCTTTTACCAAACACTGAAAATTTATTGCATATGAGGCACATCAGCGTATCTCACAGCAAAAGGGTAATCAGGTATTAATTTTCCATCTGAGAGTATCCTTGAGAAAAAGTAAGACACTTACAAAACCATTGCTTAAAATTTCACTTCACAAAAATTTCCACCATGTTTTACCTCTGCCAGTTCCCTATCATAACATAACAAAGCAAAACAAAAAAACAAAAGCAAAAAACAAACAATCAAAAACAAAAACAAACAAACAAAAATAAAAACAAAACCAAGAAAAACAGAGTCTGTTAATCTAAGTGAAAGAAAACACAGATCAGATTAAATTTTGCCTGACAAAATGAAAGTGCAGATCAGACCTTACCCTTATGATTACCACCGAATAGGCTGCTCAAAAAGGGCAACTCAGACAAGCAAACTGCATTAAAAGTGCATACATAATAAATGCTTGCATAGAAACAAAATGTTAAAGCATCATCTGTGATTAATAAAAAGGCTCTGACCAGAAAAGAAGTCAGTTATTGCAAAAATATTGACATTTTTCTGATCATTTCTGTACCAAGGCCAATTCAAATATTAATAAAAGTTTATGAAAAATAGTTAAATTAGTGCTTCCCTTTGAAAATTTTTCTGAAGGTAATCAGTTTCATCGTTTGTCAAAAAATCCAATTTAACATTTCTTAAATTTCTTTCATTCATGCTTTATCATTATGCTAGAATAAGAACTCCTCCACTAACCACTATTTTCTTCCTACTTGCTGTACTTCACTCTGTAATTAAATACTCTGTCATCTTGTTTTAATAAGCTAAACTCTGCATCTTTATTGTCTTTCCATTTTCTTCAGTCTTTGAATTATTTCTGAGACTCTTCATTATGCCCTGCCCTGTGCAACACAACCCATACAGTACACAGAAAAAAAAAAATTTCCCCTGACTGCACTAAAATTTTGCTTAAAAAGGGATTTATTTTACTACACAGTCCATGTTTTTTTGTATGACTGTCCCACCCTCTACCTTAATTGTCATGCTGTCCCCCCTTTTATCATCCACAGTAGAAGAAGTGTTGCATGGTGTTCTGTGCAGTTTCTATAAAGCTTCAGGAAAAGCATCTCCAGTGAGACGCAGTGAGAGCAATTCCCTCTGGTGATTGTTTTTGTGCGCTGCAGTTACTAGGTTCTTAACCTGTGTACTGCAGCATGCTTGATTTAACCAGTATAACATTATTTTTTTAAAAAGAAAGCGAGGTAGTACTGACTCAAGTGTCCAGAATATGACAAAGCAGACTACAGGTTTGGTAAATAAATGAATTTTCATGGAAGTAATCTCCTCAGTGAAGAAAAGCATAGTTGTTTAACCATTTTCTATGAAATATCACGGAGTTGTACTGATTATCTTTTTCTATCAGTGGAGTACCAGCTTTCTTATCATAGTGCCTGGGAATGAGGACATACATAATTCTCCACATATCTTGGGGTCATCTTACTTGACTTCTGAAAAATTGTTGCAATATAAGCACTCAGAATTCTTGCTTGCTCCTAGTATGTCAAAATTTAAAATTTAGTAATCAGATCAGGGATTACCTCCACCTCAGGCTAGTGAATGCAAGCTGACTGGCCCTATACAGTTGAATTTCTAACCAAGCATCAAATTTGAATAAACATTACTAATACACCATGTTTCTGTGCCTCTTACCTTGTTGTGCTTGTTACTTCTAATGTATTTTTGCAGAAAGTAACCCAGAGAGCTGTGCGCAAGTAATGAAGTGATGCAACAATATTCATACCAAATACTCAGTTCCCCAAACCCAAAAATGTGCAAGTGCTGTTAGTCCACTGATTATTGCATTAGCTGTGCATATGAATGAGTAACTGAATGTGAAAATACTCAGATTTACATCTTCCTAATATTGTGCTTTTTTTTTCCCCCAAGAATTTAATACAAAAATTTTCTGCCACAATAGCATCCACTTTTGGAAAATGATGCCTATTCCCTGATTTCTCTTTAATCCCTGTGGTCCCTATAATCCTGTGTGGCATTTCCTTGGGGCCAGATTAGCTGCAACACTCTCCACTCTCTTGATCTCCTTCAAAAATTCTCTTTGGGTAAGGCTTCTTGTCCCAGTTTCTATTCTAAATCTTGTATTCCTAGGTTGTTTTGTAGTTCAATAATTGTGTATCATGATTCATATCAGCATGATTCCCTTCAGTTCATTCAAACAAAGCCTTTATTTCCATTTTTTCCTGGAATTTGTATGGCACACTAAACATGCTAGAATTGATTTAATTTAATGCACGATTTTGTTGAAAACCAGGGTGTTGCTATCTGAGATTACTTGGTTGTGTGCAGCACAGTGACTGCCCACCACTTCTTTAGTTGCAGACTGGAAGTCAGGCCCTCAGTGATACATTACCAGGAGATGCAGGCTGAATGTTTTCAGGAAGAGAGGAGGGAAACCATTTGAGGAATACTTCTGTATCCCTCACAGTTAGCGTGTAGGCTGCTGCTAAATGCTGGTTATTGTCTTCCTTCCTGAAGCACTAGTGAACACTGCAGCACAATGCTATTTTCAGCTCCTTGGCAAGATGATTACAATGTAAAGTCATGCTGCCTGACCAGCATGCCAGGTGTTCGCTGTTCTAGCTCTGCTTTTATTGCTTTGGGGATGAGAGAATGATGAAGGGAAGGATTGGAGTTACTTAGATTTTCCAACAGCAGGTCAGCTTAGATAGCTGGGCTATATTTACTCAAGGCGTTGGCATACTGTGTCTGTCATTTTCTTTGTTTTACAAATAAAAATTATTTGGAACAAAATTAGCCAAAATATAATACAGTCTATTAGGAATTTCCAAGGCAAGGTTAGCACTTTTGAGAGGTTAAATAGTGCTAAGTTAGGTAGCACCAGGTTTGCCTGAACAGAACAGGTTTTGAGAAGGCTGCAATTGAGCCAACTCCCCAAACCACACAGCATATGTGCTCACAGGCACACAGGGATTGCAATGCAGAGGAGAGAGGTAGCAGAGATACCTTTTCCTTCCTGGCCTTAAGTCCCCTGCCAAGTCTATAAAAACTAGAAAAATCACAGATGGCCCTTGCAATTCTGTTTTTTAGTATGTTTTCTTTTCAGTAGGAATTTAAAAAGGATCAGATATACCACTTCAAAATCAAATAGCTGTAACGATTGATAACTAACATGCTTTCTCCTGAATGTTTGTTTTGTATACTGCAATCAAAAGACATAATTCCCATTCTGATTTCATAGCAGCAAAATTTTCCAAGGATATTTTGCAACTAAGTAAGAAAGACAAATATGTTTCAAGATACCTAATTAAATCCAAAAAGACTCCAGTCTGACTGTGTTGTTGGATCTAGATATATATTAAGATAACTGGCTTAGATTAGCAATTTCCCTTTCTGATGGAAATGGGTCAAAGAACATATGAATGGGGCAGCTGTAGATCCTTACAGTGACTTTTTTTCCAGGCTTAGGAGGTTAAATATGTATAAACAGTCCCAAAGGAAAGGAAGCACTGATGATATTAGCTAACAAGGACTTCTAAATCTTTCAAAACTTGTCAGTCTGAATGGCAAAATAAATGTATGACTCTACAGAAAATAAAGATACATATAGAAAATAAATTAGTCCCAAAGCCATTTGTGATAAAATAATATCAATAGTTTTTTTTTAAATTTGAGTCACAAATTTTGATTGCCTTTGAAAAAAATTCCAGGGAAGTTTCCTCACAATTTCAGTAAATAAGCAAACTTTATAAAATACCTTCCATTTTCAACTGTTTTCCTGTCCCAACATTTAGCCCCCACTTACCATCTTGACATGTTTGTTTTTGTAGGAGAAACTGTGATTTGGGGCAGCTGAAGTGTCTCGGATGAAAGCCTGTGTATTTGCAAAGAATGTACACAAAGCTCCATTTCCCTGAATGTGGTAGGAACTAACAGGAGAAGGTTATTTCCTTGCTCAGAAATCTAGCTCTCCATTTTCAGTAGGTACTCTACTCAACAGAAGCTTTTTGTTTTGGCTTTCTCCTTGGACCACCCACATCACCTATTTGTTTTATCCCGGTTTTCTGATTATTTCTAAACACATAGCTCCTACCAGTTAATGCCTCAGTCAGTGAATATATAATAATTTCCCAGAAAGTTCTTTGTTTTTCACAAATTAGTTCATACTTCAGCTTATCTTTGTTGGATAACTGCCTGGGTGGTGTTTTCAGCAAATTTACTTTGTACAGGAGCTTAGCTGCTGCTTCTTGTTTAGACTGAATGGAGGATGCCCCCATAACCAGGGGATTAATGAGGCTTGGAATTTTCTGCAGATCAAAGACAAACTTTATGGCAGCCATTAACATCTTCCAGCACTTGAGCATAGCATTATTGAGAAAAAAAGAAAAGCCTATAATGATCAAGCCACAGCATCACCTAATCACCCATCTCTCCTCATTGCAGTATTTCCCTCAGGGCATCATGTGATATTACACTCCAGACAGAAAATTAAATTAAAAAGGGGAAAAATTCTTTTAAAAGATAACAGAAAAAGAAAGCTGAAGGACACATAGCATAAACAAATGAGATGAAAAGGAGAGAAATAGTGGGATTGTAGATTTCCACAGATAAACTTCAGCATCTCTGGACTCTCATTTATACATGGCAATAAATAAAAAATGGCTGGCTGCAGAATGCATTCTAATTTGGTGTTATGCCCAGCCTCTCTTTGACTATGATTACCTCTTAATAGCTCCTAAACTATGGTAGTTTTGGGCTGGGTGTCCTACAGTCAGTAGGAATTGGCATTGGTTTATCATTCTGTGAAGCATTCCAGCAGTTCAGCATCTGCTTATGAAGAAATTTAGTCTTATCCTCTTTAAGGAAAACAGCCTCCATCAGAGAGATGCAGCAGCCATTCAACTTTAACCTTCTGGAGTGTTTCTATCAGAGTCTTAAGACAGACAGATATTTCCTGGTAAGAGAACTTTGAGCAGAAGATGGAAAAGAAATTAATAATCTCAGCACAGAAGTTTTCTTAGGTGGAAATGCAAATGATATTCACCAAATACTTCTTATTTGCACAAATATAACACCAGCAAAGACTGAATTATGCTGCTGCATGTGCCACTTTTTCCAGACCTTGAGCACAACAAGCACATATCTGTACTCCATGTGCATGCATAGCACTTTTGGCAGGCTGGACTTGCCATGCTTGCTCAGACATTTTGTGCCCTGGCAGCGGTCCCTCAAGTTATGGAAGCTGGATGTCACACCAGGACCTGGGGCCTGAGAGCCCTAAATCCATGCATTGTGAGTATCAGTGAGTGAGTGTGGGCACAAAACTGTAAAGTGTTTTGAGGAACGTGCATGTGCAAACTGTCTCTGAGTACCTCCAGAAAAAACCCCTGCTGGAGCAGAAATACAGATTGGATGCTTTGTGATGTAATCCAAATAAATTTCATCATATTTCAACTTGGGTAATACAAAAGCAATAATAACAAATGGGATCACTTATCCACTGTTACACTCACAACTTTTCTCCTTAGCAAATTAGTCTAGACAAAGCCATAACAGTACAGAACTGTGTTCACACTAGCACTAGTTCATAAAACAAGTAAATTATTCTTCTACCAAGAGCTGCATTCATGTAGTGACAAGGCTTTCAGGGAACTTCCTGTCCAAAGTGATAGGAACAGTCTAGATAAGCCAGTGAATAAAACTAAAAAGCAGGCAAATTAAATTAAGTACTAGCATGCCTTACCTAGGTACTTTTTCTTAGTTTTATACTGCTATTTTAATTTCATTTAGCCAAGGTTTTGGGATTTTTTTTTCCAATTAATTGCCTAGTTTCTCTTCATATTTGCAAAGAATTCAAATAAATAAGGGTAAAGTAAGAGAAATAGTTTTGTTTTAATCATTATATTGCAAATTCTTTTAGTTTCAGATTTAAAGACCAAATGGATAGGCAGATACACAGATGCTAACTATTCACAACAGGAGCAGTTTAACAGGGCTTTTATGACCCAGTTTGGTGCCAGATGTTTTGAAAATTAAAATTTCAAACTAAAGCCATCTTCAAATATTAATAAACAAATAAAATAGCTAATTGAAAAATTTAAAAAGTAACTCTTTATTTGAATATTTTTTCTATAACAGGATAAAGAACATTTTCAAGAAGAGTATTTAAGGTTTTATTATAAATAAAAAAGATGTCTATGTCCAGCATTTTAGGTATTCAGTGAGAAGTTTCAAATTTCTGGTTTTAGCTGTCTTAAAGAGAAATAACTGATCTTTTCCATAATTTAATCTTTTTGTATTATCTCAACTCCAAAGCAGGCCTATTTAAATGCCTTGGTAATAATTTTTTTTACAAGATGTCTGACTTTATTAAGGTTCAGGATGTATGAATTATATGGGAAAAGCAAGAACAAGAGCGTCTAAGGTTGTCACCATGGGGATACTTAAGCTTGCTGAGACTCAGGAAATCTTTTCAGGTTGATAGAGCAATGGCTTAGCTGACTGCCTGAGCAATAGCTGTAAGCATGCCAGAAATGCATAACTGAGGCAGGAGTCATCTGCTGGCCAGGTATATTAGTGTTCATTCGCTGACAGGTTTGGTTGTCTGATCAGAATGACAGTTTTATAGTCTCCTGTAGATGGGTAAGGAATAATAAAGAAAAATCATCTTGGGATGAAAGGAAAACATGATAAAACGAGTCCCGGTTACTATGCCTCACAGGCAATAGAATAGCAATTCCTGACAGCTTTATTCATAAATCCATGTGAAAACCACTCTTGTAAGTGTCCATTTTCCACTGGAAGGACAAGAAGGGAAGGGCAACACAGAGGAGGAGCAACACACTGAAAATGGGGCCTGCACACCAACAGTTGAAAAGAAAATGCAATTTTACTTCTGCAAAGTGTCTGAAAATAAGCAAGATCTCTCAGGCTGAGGTAGTGAGACACATGGAGTAAGTTTTACAGAAGCTTCAAAGAGCTGGTGCAATTTCTCTTTATTGGTTGAACCACTGACTAGACTGCCCAGAAAGCAGTACATACAAACTCATTCCCTTCTTCTGCTAGGAGGAAATTCAACTCCCTCAAAACATCTCCATGAACAGCTATGTTTGATGACTGGTAATTCTAAGCATTTCTCATTTAAGGTTTCACTTTGCCTGGATTCCTTAAATTGTCACAGAGAGGATATGAATGAAACCCTTGTCTTGGTCACATTTAGGGTGCTTAGAAGAGGTCAGCATTTTCTTGAGTCAATCGTTATCTGCGCAGTTGAACAGTTTAACTCACTCTCTGAATCCAGAGAAAAAATTTAAAATATCACATGCCTCTACCTAATGGGTTCTGCTCACCCAGAAGACCTCTAAAACTGGCTGCTGGGGAGCACCTTTATGACCCAATGCTAAGAGCACTTTCAGAAAAGCCTGGCTGTATCTGCTCAGCAACCTCCTCCGGCATTTTGGATGACTGCTGTTGACATGCTTCGAATCCTTGTCTTCCCCAGCTGTTTTTTGAATCTACCTGCAAAAATTATTTTTTAAATTAGAAACTATTCTTCAAATTTGTATCAAGATGACTGACAAACTTCATCAATCCCCCATTTTTAACATGCAGTCTACACAGAAAACTCCTCAGCTGAGTGTTTAATCTGATCCAGAGCCATGCATAGTGATGGGGAAAAGATGGAGAGGTCTTGTTTCCCAGTGTTCACACTAAATACTTGGAAGAAGACCACTGCATGGACGATTCTCATAGTCTAGTTCTCATTGTAACCTACAAGTAGGAACCCAGGCTGCCCACCATTTGAAGTGCCTTTTGCCAGACTGCTGTCTGAAAAGACGGTGTAGGAATCAGACCAAATAACTGTATTTCTTACATTTATATATGAAATGGATGTCTGACAAAGATGCTCAGGCCAGTGGAAAATTAAAAATTGAAACTATACCTGTTGGAGAAACCTGACAGCAGTTTTTGTTTAATGACCCATTTCAGGCCAACCATCCTATTATGACTCAGAATATTAAAACTGGATTGTAATTTTCCAGAGTGTATGAAGGACATAAGTCCTGTTTTTCCAAAGGGCTTTAGGCCACATGCAGCTTACCTATTTTTATCACCTCATTCAGGCATTAACTTAATTGATATAAACATATAAAGCCCTAGAGATTCAGCTGGAAGATGATGGAAGGTTCCCAACACATAGGAATTTTTTAATTTTCTTTTTGCTTACTGATGTTTTTAGGTAGTCTAGGAACAAAACTTACTTCGACAAAGTAGTAACTAAGTTATTTAGTATATATAAAAGAGTTTTTCTTGATGCTTATGCTATCTGTTCTCTTTCATATAGTCTTCAGTCAAACAGAATCTGAAATTCATGTGATTATTGAATTATTTAATAATATACATAACATACTTCTATTAAGACTAATCTAATACTCAGAAGTAATGCAATATGAAGCCTGTCATGCATCTAAAAATCACTTCAGAAACACTTTATCGTGGTTATCTTTTTTCCGGAAGCTTCAGGTGTGGAGAGGAATCAGGGGGGTTTATCTCCTGTGTTTTGAGGACATAAATTGCCTTGCTGCATTGTATGTCCCTGTGGCCCTGGAATAACATTTTTTTGTCTGTGGAATCTGAAAGTCCTGATAGGACCAGCATTAATTGGATGGTGTATATAGAAGGATTAGGTGCAAGAGAGCCTGAAATCTCTGTGGCTTGAAAATTCTACTCATGCATATTTAGACAATGCAGTAATCCCAGACACTGCTTAAGAGCAAATAAAGCAGGATGGCACATTATAAAAACCTGTATAAATCAATTTTTTCCTGGGTTTTGTGCATTTTTTTAGGGAATGTACTGAATGACAAAGATCTATTGGAAAAGCAGAAGAGTAAATGTATCTCTGTAAAAATTAAGCCAAATCAAGTAGCTTATGATTGTTTATTACTTCTCTCCTGAGAGCTGTCTGAAGAGGAGAAAGCTGTGTCTCCTACTGTAGGGCAGGAGAACATATTTTTGGCACTCAATAACTGGTAGCTAATAATAGTGGTAGACAATTAAGTCTTCAACCAGGCACACGTGCTAGCCAGTAAACATTTAGCTGCTAGGTAGCAGACAGATGGCTTTACACATAACAAGTGAAAATACCTGCTCTCTGGGTCTTTTTTCTCCATTTGCTTGTTGGCATGTGTCACTGCACCCTGGTTTTCTTGGGACGAACCAGACATGGACAGACGGGTTGTGGGCTTGCCATTGGCATCACTGGCAATGAATACCACCAGTGGGAAGCTCAGGAATTCCAAGAACCCATTACAGCTGAAATCACTGTCAGTGTGAGGTTAAAAATGCCTGGAATGAGAAGGTTATCCTTTGACAAAATACTTTCATGTCAGTCCTTATTTTAAGCCACTGTAAAAGCCCAGGCTAGGATGTTTAATCAACAAGTTACAAAAAGCCAGTGGGGAAGAAGGTTGCAATTCCCAGTGAGAACTTCCAAGTAATCTGTTTTCTAACAATGCACAGGAAAAATCAATTGCAAAGCTCTTTGTCATGTTTCAGTCACATAGCTCCTGCCTTTCTCTGGAAAGTCTGGCTACAACACAGACAGAGGAGCAGGGAGATCTGAGGTGCAGGAAGCAGCCAGGAGTGGCCAGTTGAAAAAATATGACACACATTAACAACTGTTCTTCATATGGCAGAGTAAAAGCAGGAGAACTTCAAGAAAAAATTATCTATTAATTCCTCTCCCTTTCGATTTGCTCAATTTTCAAAGCTTATTTAGACCTGGATAACAAACTTTCCTGGCTGGATGTGTAATATGATGGAGCAGGGTGTCCTGGATGCAACCTATTGCATCTCCAGTTCTCCCTGAAGCAACAGACCCTACCATGCATGCATGTTAGCTATTTTACTCCATGGGATTCATTGTGCAAAGACGTATTTCCTACCTGCATTCCTCTGCCTGCAACCAAGTACTCAGGAAAGACAGAGAGCCAAGAACAGGCTGCTGTAGCTGTCGAAGTAATTTTTGCAAGATAAGAGGACCTGTCTTACATAGTTGTACTGCCAGGAGATCCCAGCAGGGACTGATGTGCCACGGACTAGGCACCATAAAAGTCTTTGAGGAGAAGAAGGCCCTGTATCCAAGACTTACAAATGTAATTCAAAATAATACAAAGTGGTTGGAAGTGGACAAAAAAGCTTGACATTTTGCAGGTCACATAGATGAACTGCTCCACATTGCTGAAATGCATCAAAACCTCATTTTAAATTTTCCACAAATTATAGAGAATATCTCACTCTGCAGCTCTTTTTGCCATGCAGAGCAGAGTTTTGCTTTAGAGCATGGATTCATCTGGCTGTGAACTTCAGGATTAACTACAGCACAGAACACATCAGAAATCTAATCACAAATCTGATTTCCAAAAATGAGGTAAACTCAAAATTCCCCAGTCAAAAGGCATAAAAGCCTCTAGCTTTCTCAAAGTTTAACGCTCATTTCTTACTTTGTAAACATAAGCAGAAAGTCTTATTGTGGTCTCTTCTGTCTTAGGGTAAATCCAAAGTGTCTTTACTCTGTTCCTCTGCTGCCCTCCTGGAAGGCAGGAACAGATTTCTTTTTTTAATTGCAAGAATATTTTTACTCTTCCTAGAACATGGTGACAATCATTAAAAAAAACTTATTAATGTTACCTCAGCAGGATGCATATAAAATTACACCCTAACTAAAATCTCTCCAGAACAAAGTGATACTGATAACAAGAAAAAATTTACAAGAGAAAGGTAGGATTCTCTAAAGAGTGTCTTGTAGGGAGACAATAAGCTCCTGCTGGTGTCAAGACCATAGGAATCATTTAAACAGGAAGAGGGAGAGGCTGCATGTTCAAGAAGTGTGCAGAGGGACTCTGTATGTGTTTCTTATAGAAGTCATCTTGTGATTCTGTCCTACCAAGACCTCCCAAAAAAAGCAACTATAATCAAAGCTTGTGTCAGAAGTGTCTTAACATCACAAGCTTCTCAGAAATAAAATCACATAAAAAAAAAAAAGAAAAAAGGAAAAAGAAAAAAGAATTTAAATAGCATTTATTCTGGTGTTTCCTACTCCACATTGCTAGGCGTCTCTGGTATGCCTGTAAAGTGAAACCTTGTCCAGGAGAAATGACCTCCAGGGAGCCCTGATTTCTAAATCTAGAACAGGGTTTCATCAATGAGCAGAGGCAGCTCAATCCTCAATACCACCACAAATGTCTTTTGGCAGAGATGCAACCACCAGATGGTGGCATTTCCATTGCATAAGGTACTATGGTGAAACTTGAGTTGGCATGTAATTAATGTGATTCACAGCACGTGTGTAATTTTCTGTCTAAGAGCAATGGTGGTTTAAAAGGATCTATAATTATAAACTAAAGGAAAACAGTCTTTCAGGGCGGGCTCAAATTGTTTATTCACCATTTCACAATACCTAGCAATACTAAGAATGCCGAAATTCTGAATTAGAGTAAACTGACTGAGAACTGGCAATGACAGGCAGAGGGGAGCATTTTTCTCCCAAGTTACCTGATAAAACCTGGGTCGTTCCTACTCTTGCAGGTACCTTCCGCTTCACCAGTAATAAGTTTACATGCAGCTTAGGAAGAAGATTTGCTTGGGACATAAGAACTACAGCTCAGCAGTAGGGACAAGGAAGAAATTCTATATACCTGCAGTTGCTTTTATTTCTTTTTTCTGAGAAGTCTATCAGTGGATATGATCCACAAAGGGATGTGTTGCTGCCAAAGAGCAGTTGAATATTGCTCCCACTACAGTCTTTTGCAAACTGCCACAGGCTTTCCCTTAAAAAGTAACTTTATCCAAGTAATTTCAAGCTAATTTCTTGCATTGGTCTTATACAACATCAGGGGCTCAAAAAGCTGTCGTCAGCAATAACAATATGAAGTAGCATTTTTCACCTAGACACCTTTTGGAGCAGCAACTCCTTTGTATTTGACATCTAGGAAACAATACTTCTGTCTTTCTACATTTTTGCTGTCTTCTATTGTAACTCCTAAAGGGATTTTGGGAACTTAGGTCTGGAAAGGTCCTTCTGGGTCATCAAGTGCATTGGTGAACAGTATCCTACTGTCAGTCTCTCAATAGCTGACAGTTCTTGACATTACAATTTCTCTACTGGGAAGCAATTACAGGATGCTAGTTCTCTGTTGGTTAGTAATAGTTCCATGGTTTTTATACTAAATTTGTTTGTGACAAATTTGGACTCAGTTGTTCTTGAGCTTCTGTTAATATTTGGGGTATCGATGAATCACTCTGTCCTGATTTCTTCCCCCCTAGATTATTCCATGGGATGATACAATTCTGTCTCCATACAAAATATATATTGGCAATAATTTACATAATGTAAATTCTAGATCTCTAAGAACTCCTGAAGGACAACTTTTATTGCCTTCTCATTTCTACCACCCTTCCACTTCTTTTCTTCACCCAGGTATTTACTCAGGAACTTGTAACACAAGTTACAATACACTCTGCACACAGTAATATTGAAGAACTCTGCAGTTTTCAGTTCCTTTTACCTCTGCCCCAGCATAGCTGCACTGTCAGGACTCTCTAATTCAAAAATAGTTAACACAGAAAAAAAGAGTTGTTTTACTTCCACTTTCTCACTGGTAAGGGGTGTCTTTCCACAAGTCTGCTATTGTAGTTTGCTATTGCATAAAAATCTTTTGCCAACCGAGTACACCAGTATTCTCATATCAGCAAAGAACTTCTTGTGTAAATACAACCTTGTTCAACATCCTGGCAACCCTGTCACAGAATGAATAGAGCAAACAACCTGCTTCCTCACCCCTGAAAATGTATCTGAGCACATTAGCTGGGGCTGTTGGGCAGCTGGAACAGACTTTTCTTGTCTGGTACTTCCTCTGTGTCATTAGCAGGTAATTTCAAACTCCAGGACTGGAATGTTACTGTGCATTCTGCAGAGTGGATTGGACAATTATAAAAGGGCAAAACTTTCTTCCCCTTCTTCATCTAGTGTGAGAAGAGTGCTCTTAAGACCCTCAAGAAAATTAAAACTTAACCCTTCTGGAGTTAATATATATATACTGCAGCGCAGAACTTATTCTACTTTACAAGTGGTAAAATGCCACAACATCTTGGTAGGTCATAACTCTCAACTATTATTCCAGTTGCACAGAGTTTAAATCTGCACTTCAGATTATCACTTACCCTTCCTCTGTCTCTTGTCATAGACACATTATATGCCTTCCCTACCTCACATTTAAATGGATATCCAAGCTTTACAACAAGTGTTAAAGCCACCTGTCCTTATCTTTCATGTTTTGCCGCTTGACCTGGAAAACCACTGTATATGAGAAAGGGCCTGTTTTGTATTACACACTCCAATGAAACAGTAAAATTATACATGAGCACAATTCAAGTCACAGGAAATCATGTCATTGTCTTTAGTGGGACAGGATTCCTTCTTAAAAGGTTTGGCTTTGGCAGTTATCTAATCTTCTTTATTTTATTATAATGGAATTAGGAATAAAATGTCCATTATTTCCCTCTTTTCAAACAAATTACAATGAGAACTGTCTCCTTCATTTTGCTGCAGCCTGAGATGTAAAGTATTTAGGAGATAAGGTCTCCAAAGCAGTCAGTAGATTCAAGCTCTGGGTTTGAGTTGCTTTAGAACTTTCAGAAAGATACCAAAAAGTGACAAATGTTCCTTAGCTGAAGCAAAACCAGAAGGCCAACCACCTCAAGGGTGTGTGTGGCTCTGGTGGATCTTCTTACACACCTCCTGAAAAGCCTGAATGCTTTATTGCCCCCCCCCCCCCCGAACTGCCTGTACATCAACACACATGGAACAGGGAATAAACAGGAAGAATTAGAGATCTGTGTGTGGACTGTGATCTCATTGGGATTACAGAGACATGGTGGGTTAGCACACATGACTGGAACGTTGTCATGGATGGCTATGTACTTTTTAGGAAAGACAGGCAGCAAATCAAGGGGGTGGAGCTGCTCTTTGTGTGAGGGAGCGCAGCTGGAATATATGGTGCCTTGCTTAGGACTGGATGAAGAACATGTTGAGAGATTTTGGATAAGAACTAAGGGGCAGGATAACATGATGATGTTGTTGTGGGTGTTTAGTAGAGACCACCTGGACAGGTAAAAAAAAAATCTATCAGGCCCTCTACAGGCAGCTGGATGTAGCCTAGTGATGTTTCCCAGGGATAGTGCTGGCTCCTGGCTTGTTTAACACATTCGTCGGTGAAGTAGATGAGGGGCCAGAGCGTAAGTTTGCTGACAATACATAACTGGGAGCAGTGTCTGATATACCAGAAGGCTGTGCTGCTATTCAGAGACATCTGGACATGTTGGAGACTTGAGGGGAAAGGAACTTAATGGAGTTCAACCAAGGTTGATGCAAGGTCCTGCACCTGGGGAGGAATAACCCCATGTACCAGCAAAGGATGGGGGCTGACCTGCTGGAAAGCAGCTCTGTGAAAAAGGCCCTGAGGGTCCTGGTGGACAACAAGCTGTCCATGACCCACCAGTGTCCTTGTGGCCAAGAAGGCCAATGAGATCCTGGGGAGCATTAGGAAGAGCATTGCCAGCAGGTCAAGGGAGGTTATCCTGCACCTCTACTCAGCCCTGGTGAGGCACATCTGGAGTGCTGTGTCCAGTTCTGGGCTCCTCAGGACAAGAAAGACAAGAACTACTAGAGAGGGTTCAGTGGAAGGCTATGATGAGGGGACTGGAGCATCTCTCTCAAGAGAATAGGCCAAAGGAGCTGGGCCTGTTTAGTTTGAAGAGGAGATGAGTGAGAGGGGATACTATCAATACTTGCAAATATCTAAACAGCAGGTGTCAAAAGAATGGAGCCAGACTCTTTTCAGAGGTTCCTAGCAAAAGGACAAGAGGAAACAGGCAGAAATTTATGCAAAGGAATTTCCATTTGAACTTAAGGAAGAACTCCTTTACTGTGGAGAGCACTGACAGAGTCTGCCCAGAGAGGCTGTAGACTCTCCTTCTCTATTTAAAACCTGACTGTACATGATCCTGGGTAGCCTGCTCCAGGTGAACCTGTTTTGAGGGGGAAAGAGGATTGGACTAGATGACCTCCAGGGGTCACTTCCAACCCCAACAATTCTGTGATTCTGTGATAATCTGTACTACCTTTAAAAATTGTCTTTGAAATTATTAAACAATAGAAATTCTCTTGGAACTTAGCAAGACAATCTGTTTGTGATGGAAACTAGATAAAGCTCATGAAAATAAAGATTTTAGTACATTTTTGACTTAAAAGAACCAATATTCTAGAATATTATTACTACAGACACATTTACTGGCAAAAGCTAAGTAATATCTCTCAAAGACAAAGAAAAGCAATCTGTAGCCAAACCTAAAAGTCCATCTTTTCAGGTGAACCTGTATTGAGCAAACAATTAGATAAAGCTGGAAGAAAATTGGACTTTCTTTACTGCTTAATGTGAAAGTAGAAAATCCTGGGTAATTGCCTCATTTAAGAACACAGAGGAGGTATAGATCAAGAAATGTCACAGAATTACCTGGTAGGCATCTGAATGGGGAGAGAAGAGCATATTTTTACAGCAGCTGGAGGATTGTGTTCAATTTGGCTCTGAGAAATGAACAAACAGATCAGTAGGCAGCAGAGAGGAAGAGATGCTTCATGACTTGGCAGAAAGATAAAGGGACACAGAGATCCAAAAGTGAAACAAAATCCTGCTAACAGAAAATAGAAGAAAAAATGCTTCTAGTATCAGCATATTATTTTCCCCCCTAGATCTGCATATTTTGCATGTTTGTAAAACAAAAAATAATACATTGTTTAATCTCATGTAGAATGTGTGTGTGTATACACCTGCACACACATCCTTGACAAGTGAGATCATGGAGTGGCTCAGGGAAAGGTGTGCCTGAGACCCAGGGCAGCCATCACTGTTTGCAGGAGTGCAATCAGAGCTTTTCTTCCATGAAGGCTTAGCCTCGGGATCCAGGTTACAGGAAAGAACATTACTGCTGTCTACCTAAGTGAATGAAAGCTGAAAATCAGGCAGGTGGGGTGGAGTGACACCTACATGGCAGTCTGGAAAGGTTCCATCTGAAGGGATGAAATCCTTACCTAAGGTAATTAAGCAGAGTTCCATTTACTTCAGCAGAGCTTGACTTTTTACACTAAGGGAGGATGTGGCCCCATTTTCGTCCTTTGTGTTGTGTTCTTATTCACGGTGCACAGGAAGACAGAAATTGTGATCACATTACACCTCGTTCAAGACATAAAGACCTGTACACCTGCTCTTACTCACTGTACACCTTCGTTTCTAGTTCACTGGGATTTCAATTGTGTGCTTTCATTTCATGTTCATGCAAGGACAAACATGTCTCTTTAATTCTACCTATTAGCATTATCCTCTAATCCTATCCTTAAAATATCAGAACAAAGGTAGTAAGTAAAATCTGTTTTGCTTGAATGTATTTTTTTAAAGGCAAAACACCAGATTTTCATTAGCAAAGCAGTGAGTCACCTTATCAACTCTACCCAGAATAAATAAAATTGAAACTGTGTGCTTTCCCTTAATGGGCAAGTGTCTCTGAGGAAAGCCTGGTAGGAGAAAGTTATCCAGCTTTTTAGGATGTTGTTCCTCTCTCCTCAGCTCTGAAAATCAATTTTCTTTTTTAGTTCCTGGAAACCCAAAAGGTACATAAGATGCAAAACAATACTCTCTGTTCTTAGCAGTTCCAGCAAGTTCTTTTTTTCTATTTCTTTTGTTGCTAGCAAAAAAGATCTCTATCACAAAAATTTTCATAATAAAGGCATTCCTACAGTCATATCACATCATTTATTATCCTTTTTGTTATTGATTTTTTTTTTGTAGTGCAGCAGTTTTACTGAGAAACACTACGCATGAGCATATAGAATGAGAAGATAAAGACAAAACATGAAAGCAAAATAAGAAAACAGCATACTAGCAAAGAGACAGTCTCACATACTCGATTACCTTAATTAAATGTCATATTCCTACAATAGTCCCATTAACCTCATAGATACATGAGGACTTAAAACTTATGAGCATAAAAGGATTTGGCCTAAACTCTGGATTAAAATAAAATGATGGAACACTGCTCTGCATCAGTTGCCCATCAGGGAAAAGGCTACCAAGCAATCACACCAGTTCTCCAGAATAAGACTTCATCTGTTCTTTGCTGAAATTACCACTAATCCATGTTATGTATTATAAGCATTTGGGATGTGATTTAACTGAAAGAGGTGACAAAACAATGGCATTGTGTCATTATCTACTGCCCCTTTTGATATCTGCTTGTGTGCTTCAGACAGCAAAGTCCCATGAAGTTACACACTTGCAAAAGTCTGGGCTTTTGTTTGATGACCAGTCCAAATGACTTACCTAAGATCTTGTAAGGTTAATTAAAATATTCTTCTAGGAAGCCCAGCAGCTTCTGGCTCTTTGTGTATGCACTTACTGTCATAAGACACCTTGCTGGCTGCCAGGTACTGTATCAATTCCTTGGAACAGCAGTCAGACAGGAAAACCTAGGGTGGTCAAAATGTTACTCTGAAAATGGGACACTTATCTGGCAAATAACTCCCTGACTCAGAGCTTGCTATTCTTTGCTCCGAGTTTGCCTTGGCAAAGGAATGCCCGTTCCTTTAGAGGTGGGGGGTCACATTAGAACCTTATTTTAGCATTGAATTAATCTTACCTGTTTATTTCTAGAGTTTCAGTCAGTCTCATGAGCATCTTAAATGACAGCACCTGCTAATATTCCAGAGGAAAGAACTCCACTGCCTGGTATATTCTCTTTATTAGAAAAGGTACTTCTGTTCATTTACTCCATGTATAATTTAATCTTCTCTATATAACAAGACTGCTTAAGAGAGCTCTGAAAGTTTATGATTCTCTTTATGGTCTGAATTATATGGGAAGGCCGGATTCCTCTAGGGCTTTTGATAAAAGAGCCCCTCAGCACTGAAATTTACTTCATTTATAGATAATTAACACTCAATGACTCAATGCACACTAATCACACACAAACCCTGATCACACTAATTACACAAATCACACAAAAACCCTGATCAAGTAAATTAAAGTTTTAGCCATCCAGAAACTTTTACTGCATGCATAAATGAATGCCTGCACTGAGAAATCATATATTTCTTTTTCAGAACTGCAAGCTATCAACATCACAACCATAAAGGTGAGTGCTCAGTCTCTGTGTAAGCCAGAACCTTGCTATGCACCAGGCTGTATGCTCATAACCTGGAGCAAGGAATATGTACAGGTGTATTTGGAAATGGCAGACTTTCCTCTGTTGTGCTAGCAACAAAATTGCTCTGACAGACATTTCTTCCTCCATCAGTTGTGAAGTTCTCCCCAACATTCCCTCTAATCCAGTTAGGGTTTGTGGCACAGATGACTGGTAACCCAGTGCAACAGTCACTTCTCAATAGCAACCCAAAAGAATCCCTTCAGGCCAAGTGTTCCCACAGGTATGTATACTCAAATCCCTCTAATAGCCTTCTAAGCCTAAAGGAAATATTTTAAGTGACAGACAGAGGGAAGCTTTCATGTTTTGCCACTTGCAGTCATCATTTGAGACCTAGAAATTGCAGAGTATTTTTCTCCATTTCAGAATAATTCTTACAAATGTCTCATCATAATCTAAATTTCAACAAAAGTGGACTATGGCAGAAGAACTTGAGGATGAGATTCGCGTTGGGATCTCCATGTTTTATTTCTAGTTCACTGTCTCTTAACGTATTTATCAGTGACATTTTGCAATATCTTACATCACTTGTGACTGCAAGCCAGTAATTGATGTGACTAAACAGAAAAGGGTAATCACGCATAATGATATGCAGCTAAGTATAAATACTCGACTTAATTCAAACAAAAAAAGAGGAGTGGAAAAAGGGGAAAGAAATTCCCTGTGACATATATTTTTAGACAGATTCATGAAAAAATCCTTTTTGGAATGGTTTTGATTACTCATTTTAGTCTTTCAGAGCTTCAAGTACATTGTTACAAGCTGTCTCCATCTGTCAAATCTCTCTTCCACGATGCAGAGATCTTTGCAGGGAGAAGAAAGAAACACCAGATTTCCCTTGAAAAGCTCTGGCCTGAAAACTAACTATTTTTAAAACTGAGGGGCTTGTAAGGGATTTGGTTTTGGGGTTGAGGTTTTTTTCAGTTGGTGGGGTTTTGGGGGTTTTTTTGAACAGACATTGATAGTACAGATAAATTTTCCTGTATCCAGACACAAAAAGAGAAATGCTGCCAGAGGAGCTTTACATTATAGGTAAATCACCTCTCCTGTATTTGCATGTCCTTCTTAATTTGCTCATGTTTGCTAAATGCCAGTAGCCTTGCATTCATTGCTAAAAGAAAATCTGCTTTAAAGATGAAGGCAGAGGTAGCTACTGGGTCATTCTAGGTTGGAGAAAATAAATACACCAAATGTTTCTGTATATAGCTCCTGTGTCTTTGACTATCTTTTGTTTGTTTGTTTGTTTGTTTTGGTGGGTTTTCTTGGGTTTTGGTTTGTTTTTTGTTTTTTTGGGTTTTTTTTTAAGGATTAATAAAAATTAGAAATAGAAATATTTTTCCAAGCTTTATTGAATTTTCTGATGCTGCCTACTTTCAAGCCTTCTATCCTGATACTGATTTCTGACAACATGCATATGCAAGAGATATCTGCACTTCTCTGCATGAGTCAGTCGACAAGAGAAAGAAATTCCAGCAGTGGTGGGAACCCTGATTCCCACCCCATGCCTATGCACTAGTTACTGAATGCATTTGCAGATTGCTGTTATGTCTCACGGCGTAACAGACAAAGCTCCAAAAGCAAAAACAATCAAACACCCTTTGGTACGCCATTGCTAAGAAGTGTTTTCATATTCTTTGATTATCATCCACAATATTAGTAGAAAAATTGCCTCTAACAATATGTGCATGAGATCATGCTGCAGAGGTGTTTAACTTGAATCTGAAAATGTGAAGCATACAGTACCGTGCACTGATATTCTTGCCTTACTGGTTAACAACCCAAGACTATCACTACTGCCTATTACCAGGTACCTCCTTCCTTTTCCTTTTCCTTTTCCTTTTCCTTTTCCTTTTCCTTTTCCTTTTCCTTTTCCTTTTCCTTTTCCTTTTCCTTTTCCTTTTCCTTTTCCTTTTCCTTTTTCCTTTTCCTTTTTCCTTTTCCTTTTCCTTTTCCTTTTCCTTTTCCAGTCTCTTACAAGTCTTATATTCTGCACAGCTCTGCTTGAACAATCACTGCAAGAAATGTAAGCAGTTGCTGCTGATCCATTCAGCATCTCTGTAATGACTTCTCTGCTCCAGGACTGACTGCGTAGACAATTTTTCTGATCACATGAAACTCATTGTATTTTTTACTGAGAGCATCTATTCATTCAATGATAATAGTATGTATATCAATGGGGAAAACAGTATGAATATCAAGGGAAGAAGTCTAGACAATTCTAACATGAAAGAGCATGAAATCCTTTCTATTAAGATGTGGTCTTCTGGGTGATATAGTGACCCTCAACATCCACTAAAATCTGATATTCAGCAAACATCAAGAAAAGGTTTCTAAATGACAGATCTTGAAAGAGAAGTGATGTGCATTTATTCATTACTAAGGTTTTCTTGCACAAAAGTCTCTTTCACATATCAAAATTAATATCAATTGCCCCAAATTCCTTTGTCTCAATAAATAACTTTGGAAATGCTGTAATTCCTCAGCTGCATTTAAAACATTTGATAAGCAGCCTTTCTCATATACTGATATACAATTTATACGTCTGAAATGTGCCTTTAACACAAATCAGAAGTGAAAGGATCAAATAAATCTCTGGTATAATTACAAGGCTTCCAAGTGAGCTAAAGTAAGATGAATTTCACTCAAGGCTTTATATTTAGCCTGGAAACAACCAGCCTGGGCATCTTGAATCAGAGCGACCCAGCACACGTGCACACGCTACAGCTGCCACCATGATGCAGATGCTAATAATTCAGCGGCTTTGTACCCTGTGATTATACATGTGCTGTCTAGTGGTTCAGATGAAAGAGTTAAACAAAGTGCTTCTCCCTCCCCGCTTGGCGGAAGATAATTCAAACGCATCTGATATTCACAGACAGTTGGACAGCAGCTGAGGTTTCATTAGGAATCCCACGTATGGCCAGAAGCAACATACACCTCAGTGTTTCCGGGAGCCACAGGCAGCCAGAACAGATGGTAGAAATCATCATCCCCAGACAGTCAGCAGGGGAACCTCAGGCCACATGCTTGAATTTTTCTCAATGAAGCGCATAGAAGGCAGGCATTCAATCCCTGTGACGGCAGCTGCCGGGTCCTGGGGGAGCAGGAGGCAGCGCAGTGGAGGAAGGCTCTCACAGGTTATTAACAGGTCACGCTGTGACATTAGCAGTCCGGAAATATCGCCTCTCCCAGAGGGCTAAAACAAAAGCAAGGGAGAGGTTCCTTGTAATTCAAACACAGTTCAGTGCTTACAGATTACAGCACATAATCTGCTTGGCAACAGCACAGCACACAGAGACACTCTGCTGTCTGACTTCCCTCTTTCTTCTAGCTGCTTCCACTAGAAATGTCAGAAGGAACCCTTGATGCAGCATATGTCCTATGCAAATCTCAAGGGAGGAAGAGCACAACTTCCCTGCAATTTTCAGAAGGAAACCTGGAGGCAAGTCTGATGGTGACAGCTTAACTCCCTCATTCAGATGTCCCTAACCTTTTGTTCCATTTGTGACATGCTATATGCAGCATTCCTCATTGATCATCACTGCCCGTCTGAATCATCCAGTCCCTTCTGTGAGCAGTGAGACTTGCTACAACTGTCAGCCTCATTAGAGGGAAAATTTCCTTGGTGACATTTTGGAGGAAACAAGGCATTTGGAGAAATAGTCTTAAAATATTGCATTTGACAAAGTGGATGGTTTTAAAAATCATTGCCCCAGCCCTACAATTGCCTATCTCCTTGGTCTCACCACAACTCTCCTGTGCATAGTCAGCCATGCAAGCCAGTCTGCAGATGGAAACTCTCCAAACCCCAGGCTTGCTCTAAACCTTCTTTGCTGACAGGTCAGGACCATGGTCCTCAGCCAAGCACTCCAGAATTACATCCTCAAGAGCACAGTAATATAAATATACAAATGTTGTGGGCTTGTGTGTACAGAAATAAATGGGTGAGGATGTTTGTGTGCATGCATTTGTAAATACAAATAAAATTACTTCATTCCTGAAAGCTACTTCCTTTTTGTTTGCTTACACATCCTAAGTGTAAAATGGAGTTTATCAGGATCTGAAGTGGACAGATTTTGAAATTAAATATGCTTTAAGATTTTTGTTATGCTAGGTGAACTATTTTACCAGTCAGCTTTCTCTCTTGAGAAACTCAGCTATCTACCTTCTTTTCAGGACTTTCTAATTTTAGGGAGTTTCACTGTTTCCTGCCTTGTAGAATAGACAGCTATCACTCACACTTCTGGTCTTTTTTTCTTATTGTGCTGCATACTGCATTTCCCACTCTGTTGCTTGCCTATTCATTCCTGGTAGCCCCCAGATCTCAGCTGATGCTTCTCAGCTTCAATAAAATTCAGTGCTCATTGGACTGTTGGTTAGAATAAAAAATCCTTGGTCCTGTCCCAAGGAGCCTTTGCATTCTTTGTGTTGTACAGGGGAAATTAAAAGTGTGGACTGTGCAGTGTCTGATACAATGGAGTGTTCCAGTAGCCATTGCATGTGACCTTCACCATTACCTGGTCAAGCAGCGGAAACCTGGATTTCCCATGCAAACACTGACCATTTGTCCAGGACTTCTAGCAGCCAGGAAGACTGGATAGGAAGTGAGAGAACTGAAGCTGTAGTTGATGCTGAAAACTGATTACAGCATTCAGCAGCCTACTGAATCCTAGGAAAAGAGTCAGGAAACTGACTTGAGGCCATTCAGTTATTGACCATCAATATTTATTCCATCACCATGTATCCATTACCTTCCTAAAATATTTCTAGTTCTAAATGGAAAACCTTTAAATGAAATCTTCATTTTACAAAAGGATTTCCAGAGTCATAAATATTTTGTGTTGTTCCTTTTTAAGACTTGAAGTTTGGCTTTAGGAAAGGGGAAAAAAGCAATTAGTCTTTTCAAGGGAACATTGCACCACTGACCTTTACAAGATGTGAAGATGTGCAGTCGTCTATTTTCATTCTCTGATTCAAGCTGACAGCTCAGTTACTTGTTCACCCATTTCCTGCCGGTGATAGAGGCAATATTGGTCAACAATGTGTCAATGGGAATTGATGTATCCATGGGAATCCACAAGGCTGTCCAGCAAATTTTACAGTATGCCACAGCCTCTCAGGCACAACAGCACAGCATGTCTTTCCTACTAATATAAGCCAAATGTCCTTGTTTTATTCCTAGAAGAGCTCATACAAAATCAATAACAGCAAGGGTAAAAATCTTAGCGCAAGGGTAAAAATCTTAGCTTTGTAAATAATACGCACATGAGGTTCTGAGCCCCACAAAGTGGTAAGAAAAATTGTAGTAATGAGGCTGAGATGTTGAATCACAGCAGAAGTATGTTGCCACATGTCATAAGGTAATATTCTGCACCAGTCCTGTGGCATTAGCACAGTATGAACACCCTCAAGCCTCAGGAGTCACGACCAGCACATTACCTTTGGCTCACTATGGAGTGTAAGGACAGGGCTTCACCAAAAATGTATGGGCTCATTTGCAGACAAAGCAGGGAGGATATTACAGCTTCTGGCAAGGTGGTGAAATATGCAAGGCTGAGACAGAGCAAATTAGACCACAGCAAAGAGAGCAACTATCTCAGAGCAGGCTTATGCTATTTTCTTACCCTGGCACAGTAGTACAACTAATCCTCAGAGTGTCAGAAAGAAGCAGGTTGAGAAAGGTGATGGGAGGATACTGGAGATGCAGCATTAATTCAGTGTGATCTGTCACTCCATCCCTGAGATACTGTTTGCCAAACATAACCCTGCACTTTCAGAGAATACAAGCACACAGAAAGATTTAAGAAAAGCAAAGGTACATTAAAAGCATGCATGAGAAAGGCAAATATTGAGAAAATAGTAAGGACTAAGAATGACAAACTGAAAAGGAAGCACAGAAATAAAGGCAAATATGCAGAGAACAAGCAATGGACAGAGAGAAAGATAAAGACTTAAGTAAAAGTAGTGATTAAAAGAAAGGTTATCCCACAAATCTTTCTGCAGTTTTTTCTTAGTCTCCAAAGAAGGAATTCAGTTGTAACTGAATTATCTTTCTAGAAGGGAAATGAAGCACTTTGAATGCTTTGACTAACAGCTACACAGAATTTATAGTTTTAAATAATAGATTTCTTTTCTTATATTGATGTCTTTCACAGCTGCTGCTGCAAAAAAAAAAAATCTGAAAATGTAAATGACAAAGTGTCAAAATCTATCACGGATACTTTTTTCTTTTTTAAGTGAATTTTGGGTGGTGGTAACCATGAAAATTCTATAATCTTGCTTTGTTATCACTATATCAACTGTGCCAGCTTTTCACATATGCAAATACTTGTGCATTACTGATGTGAGAGCAGGAGTAAAACTCCTGAAATCTTCTCTCAGTTCAGGTCTACAGGATCAGTCAAGATTTAGTACAGCAGGATTTCCCTTTACAAAAGGGTGCAGTTTGCACCAATATTTCTTGTTGCCATTGAAATGAATTTCAGATAGCATAACCCAAATGTCAAGAGAAAAGAGCTTCTGTATTTCTCTAGCAGTGTCAATCTGAAATATTAATGGTGTCTGAAGAGAAATCATGTTGCACTTCTGAAGAACCTTCCACACGTATCTGTAAGTATTTTCTGTATGAAAAAATGGCCATCTGAATTGGCCCAGCAAACTTCTAAGTCAGAACTCAATATCTCAAAAAATACTCTTGTCAATGTTAAATGCATACAGTTACTTTGTTGCATCTTTAAGAAGTGTAACAAAGCACTAGGTAATTAGCTGTCCCATTGAACAGCCAGCTTTGACAGGAGATTACTTTCCACTGGAAGTGTTAGGTGGTTAAAGATCTCTTTCAAAATTCCCCTGGGATTATTTCTATGGACTTAGAAAGCTATAAATGAGACCCCCGATTCTCCACCTCTTCACACAGTGTTCACAGCCGAAGAAGTGTCAGAAGAAGTGGAAATACTTCCTTGAAAAAAATAAGGACCAGTGTCACTTATTAAAGAATTGCATTAGGCAAATCTTTATAGACAAACATTGAGAGACTGGATGAGTTCTAGCAAACAAGACAATACCAAAAAGTACTACATGTCTCTTTCTAATAACTAAGCTAGGAATCTGCCATAAATTACAGAACTACTTCAAAATAAAAGCAAGAAAGCTGCCCTTTTTCTTCCCAATAATAAAGTCTTTGAGATGTGAACTATAATCAAACTGCAAATGTATCATATTGCAGATTTTGATTAACTCATCATAGAATCACTTCCTACATCATGACATCTTGTGCTACTGATTGTCCTGTCAAAACCATGGACTGTGATACACCAAGGTCATGGCTGTTGCTCTGAGTGCACTCTGGTGCAAAGTGGAATGTCTGAGAAAAAAAAAACAAATTACATACTTTAATTTTTTTTTTCTCTGAACTTGGAAGAACTCCACCACAGCAAGAAAAACAGCTCCCAGCTGGAGCCAAAATACATCTTTAGCCTCAAACATCAGTCTTCCAGCAGCCTGAATGACACATAGCAAGGTAAGGAATATAATGAGGAAGAAGTGAAACAAAGATGAGGTTAATCTCTTGACAGATGTGATTAAGAAAGAAAAATCCTAAGTTCTTGCAGAGAGCAGAGGAATGCCACTCAAGGAGCTGCCACTAGCACCTTCCTTCCTTCCTTCCTTCCTTCCTTCCTTCCTTCCTTCTATATAAACCAATTTAATTCAAAAATTCTAATTAGCATATGCTGTACAGGAGGTGCTCTTACCTACCATGGGCATCTGAATAAAAACTTAAAGGCCTCGGATTATCTTTTAACGCCAAAACTTTAATCAGATCTGCTATGTATGGCACATACTGAGAGTTAGTTTGGTTGAGCAGTAGTAATCATAATAGAAATGCTTGGGATTTGGGAATCTGGGCAAGTTCTTTTCTGTTTTACATCAGTAGATAAGAGGAGAAAGCTTTTTCTTTCAAGTTGATTTCTGTGCTACCTTGGGGCTCTGAGGATTTATCTTCCTCTGGTGTATTCTAGTGGCTAAATTCCAGACTGTGTTACTGTCCCTGACTCTGCCTCCCAGGTAATTACTTAAATGCATGGCTGTATCAAATCTGGAACATGCTACCAGGTTAAAACTGAAGCACAAGACATGTGCTGCTGTAATTATCATGCAAAGCACCCAATTTGCTTCAGGGAAAGAAAATATTTAAGAAGTGGCAACCTAAGAAAGCATATGCATTAGTGTCTCCAACATAAATTCTTAGTTAATCCAAAAAACCTTCTGTTCTGAGAAGTATGTTTTGTGTTTATTTATTGCCAGTTGATACATGACCTAGTCCCAGAGACTTAAATCTCCTTAGTTTGAATAAGGATTGCAGAACTGTTCGCTTAGGTTACACGTTGTTGTCCTGAAAAATTATTAAAGCTATTGATTATCTGAGGTATTAACTTAGCTTCTTCACATTTCCAGTAAACTAGTTTGCAATGTATCAACTCAAGCTAAAAACTTCATTTTCCTCCTGTTATTATCCTTCTGTGTTGTAGAGTCACAACTTACCACCTTCCCCATGAAAAATTAATTTATGCTTCAGCACCGTAGCATCAGAGCAACCAGTCAAACAAAAACAAAAGAAAAAGCATAGAGGCCATAAAAAAATAATGCAGGGAGTTTGAGCAGAAGGAGCTAAGCTACTTCCACACTAAGAACTGGACTCCCTGAAGAGTCATTGAGTACTTGCATGATTAGACCAATGAAAGTGATTTCTCTTTGGAATGAATTTATGACCCACTTTCAAATCCCTGAAGAAATTTAAAGGGATTTAAAACGAGAAAGCTGAAAAAGAGCACAATGAGCACAAGAGCAGCAATGCAAACGTCTGTTCTTTTTCTCAGTTTTATAATAGTGTCATGGCCCTGATGTTAAAAAAACCCGACAGTGTGTCAGCAACATGCTGGAGGCAATGAAAATTATCAATCAGTAATACGAAGGGAATTTAAGCAGCTTAATTGAGGTCAAAATTCAATTGATTAATGGTTAGGGAAGTACTCACTGATGTGGAGGTTTCAAGGAATTGCAATCTGATTAAAATTCCATTTTAGAAATGAAGGGGTATAGGATGCTAATCAGTTCTAAATCACAGATTATTTGGCCAGCTACTTGAAACATCTGGGACTATTGTGGTAAAAACAAAACGTGACTTAATTTTTGCGAGAGGGGATATTTATTTCTTTTGAGAACTGGAGCACATCAGAGTAAACAACACCCATACACTAAGCTTGATGATCTCTGGCTGTCATTTTACACCCGAAAACCTAGTTTTCTTTTGGTCAGCTTTGGTTAAAAAGGGAAAATCTGGATCTCTTCATTCATCTACAGCACAATAGGGCTCTGTATGTTCACAGAGCGACCTCATAAGGCTCCAGAGTCTTCTGCAAAGCACTTCAGACTAAGGTGCTTTTGGAACAAATGCAGATTTAGAGACCCTGCCAGAAAAACATGAGTCTGTAAGAATGTTTCTCTTAGACATGTTATGGTAAGACAAAATCAGTGTCTATAGTCCTTAAGGATTTCCTTTTTATTTTTTATTGTCCTTATTCTAGGATGTAGATCTATTTGGGCTAGAAATTGAAAAACTCAGAGAAACCTTTTGGTAAAAATAGCTGAGATC
Source organism: Phainopepla nitens (assembly GCA_013400175.1). Classification (NCBI taxonomy): domain Eukaryota; kingdom Metazoa; phylum Chordata; class Aves; order Passeriformes; family Bombycillidae; genus Phainopepla; species Phainopepla nitens. The sequence continues at coordinate 283,108 of VXBQ01001331.1, forward strand.
TGCCTCATCACATTTCTGTCCCCACAAAGTGGCAATCTCATAGGATTGCTGGGATTGCCATGAGAAAAAAAGATTCAAAGCACTATTTCGCATCAGTTCCTAAATTAAGCAGACCACGACTACACTGCAGGATTTATATTATGGTTTCAGTGGCTTCAAATTTGAGCTTTTCCAAAGCACACTTGTACTTTTTCTGGAATGCACTGTCTTGTTCTTTGTGTGTTTTCTTTCAGCTCTGCTATTATCAATAGCATTGGTTTCTTCTGGCATAGCTTCTAGTTCCGAATACAAAGAGCTGTAACATTTCAAAATATGTGTAAAGTCATACTCCTTTCACTGGACCCAAACATCTGTTATCAATTGAAGTAGTGAGCACTGATCTTAATTTGCAGTTATTCTGGCAAATCAAGTCAGATTCTAAAGATTTACCAAGACAATGTTTAAGTAAGGAGATTTGGTCTGGGTAAGAAACAAAGAGAATATGTGAATAATTCCTAATTGCTATGTATCTGACCCTCCAGACAAGAATGTTATTTGGCCCTGGGAAAAAAAACCAATATTTCTAAACTATTTGTAAGTACATGCTTACAGCATTAAACTAGACAAAAATATTTATCACTTATGTTTTTTAACTTGTTTTAAAAAAAAAACACTTCCCTAATCTTAATCAATATAAATTCATTTGAGGGAGATATCATTGACGTAAAGAGACATCAAAAAAACTAAAGAAATAATAAACCCAAAGAAACAAAAATATAAAACCAAAACAAAAAGCCAAATTAATTTTCATTCAGCATTCAGACTACAATGGCCTAATTTAGGCAATTTTTCGCTTTGGGAGATGACCTCATACTATGAAGCAGAAAATACCTGGGGCAAAATGAACATCTAGTAGACTTGAAAAGATGGCATTTTCCTCACAGGCTTGTTGTTTTCCTGCCTAAAATAAAGAATGTGGATAAAACTCTAAATAGAGCTAACAAATCATTGGGAGAAGGCCAGCAGCTCTTCAGATGTGCCTAGCTTTGTAGCTTACCTTTCCGGGTAAGGAAGTAGTCCTGTTACATGAGAGACAAATTACATTCACCTTAATGCCACCAGAGAGCTTCTGAATGGACACTACTCCGGACTTTTATCCCTCCCTCTGTCACCCACTGCTAGAGGCATGTTCCTGACCTGAAAGGCCTACTGGAAAGAAAAATAGAGGTGTTTCAACAGTTAGGATGAAAGCTGGGGTTTTAGCAGACATTATTCAATGACACTAGATGGCAGAGCAGCTGTTCTAAAATTGTTAAAATGGCATCTTCCAGAGAGCTTTGCTGTTATTTTGTTTTATGACACCACAATTTGAAATTGTGTTGACTTAGATATATACACTGGCTTTTGATTTTAATGAGTTTCTTGGTTGAAGACTGAAGTCAAAAGAATAAGAGGATCAAAAACATTTTTATCATCTAACCTAAAGGTGACAAAAGATTAAGAAAGGGGAACAGAAAGGAAAGTCCATCAGCCCTTTGGCCATATCAGCTAATCTCTGTTCCTTTGATAAAGTAAGATATAAACGTCTGGGGTCTGAAAGAAGTTGTTGAATAGTGGAACTGAAAGATTTCATACAATTCTCCAAAAGAAATGTTCAGAGCTTTGATGTCAGAAATTTGGGATTAGAAGAGTGCTGGTTCTGGGCTTCAAGATATAGAGAATGATTCCTCCTGCTTCCAGGGTCTGACTGGGGCATGGCCCCCCCAGCTCAATGGAGCTGTCATCTCAGAGCTCCTCACATCAACTACTGTGTGCCTTTCACTGGCAGCCCCTTCCCATCACCAGAACTGCCAGCAGGCTGGTTTTGACCTTGTAGTTATCACTGTGCAGGATAAGTGCTCCTCACACGAATCCAAATCAAGCCTAAGGCATTTGCTCACCATAGCCTTTGGAAAGGTAGACATGCTGTGGCTGTTTGAACCCTCCATATCCCAGAGAGGCACAATATGTGCTAATAAGACCAATTGCTCACCCAGCATTGCTTCACCTGTCAACACAGAAGTTTTACAAGTGTCTTTGTAGGGATGAAATTGTTATTGACCCTTAATGAATTTCCAGGAACAGCCACACTTCCTCTAAAATAATAAAATTACTTTGAAAATATGAAAATTAAAATCATGGAAAGCAATAAAACCTTTCCTGCTACATCACTTTTCACTCAAGTCTCTGCTTGTAACTTACAAAGAAGGAAATGTACTATATCCTTGCTGCCATCAGACACAAGGCAGAAGTATTTTCAAGCATAAATCTCAGAATTTCATCCTTCTATCATAGAAGAGATAGTGATAAAATGTGAGCAAGACAGCTTTTACAACAGTGTACCATGAGATGAGAGTTCTTAGGGCCTTCCTTCTGATGTTTTTGGCCAGGGCATAAGTCAGAAAGCAAAGAGAGTAGTTTACAGAGAACAGTTGCTGTCCTTTGACTCTTGTGTGTGATAAGGGCCATCAACCTTTTCCCTATCAAGTGCTGTTTCCAGCAGAGAAGCACAGAACCATAGAATGGTTTGGGTTGGAACCGACCTTAAAGATCACCTAGTTCCAATACACCTGCTGTGGACAGGGATGCCTTTCATGAGACCAGGTTACTCAGGGCCCCATTCAACCTGGCCTTGAACACTGCCAGTGGTGGAGCATCTCCAGCTTCTCCAGGCAATCTGTTCTAGTGTCTCACTGCCCTCTGAGTTAAAAAAAATAAAAATTCTTAATATCTAATCTAATTCTCTCCCATTTTAGTTTAAAGCCATTCCCCCTAGTCCTGTCACTATCTATCCATGTAAGAAGTCTCTCTCCCTCTGTTTCATAAGCCCCCTTGAAGTACTGGCAGGCTGCAGGGAGGTCTCCCTGGAGATGTAGGATATCTTCTGCTGCCAGAACAGACTGCAGGCACACATCTGTACACACAGGCAGAAAGATCATTTTGCAACTCTGCAAACTGGACAAAGCCCACAAAGAGAGCTGAAAGAATGAATTAATGAATTCAAAGACATGCCAGCATGGGAGTTGCTTTGGAAGCAAAAAGAAATATTTTTAGATTGTTCTTGCATCACATATTCTCCCACACAGAAATTCCCATTCCCTCAAATTACCTTTAATGAGGAGTGAAAGAGGAGCATCTCTTCACCTCATCATCCATTCTGCCTGTTTCTGAGCTGGTAGTGAGCCCATGTTGGACTTACACAGCAATCCCTTAAGAATCTGACAGTTAGTAAAAGACAGAAATATGTGTGTGGTTGCTATACAGAGAAGGCATGCAAATTTTTGTAATTTGAAATCCATGGTGACTTCTCTGCGTTCCTGTAATGTTCATTCGTTTCTTTTTTTCTGCAACTTCTGGAAGTGCAGCTTCCATAATATTAACTCAGCTATACAGACCTACTGTGCAAGAAACAGAAAAGGTGCCTTAGTGTTGTTGTATGCATTATGCAGAGGACATAAACAGGCCCATGTTTCTGTATAACTGAATGATTCCCTAGGGAGTAATTAGCATTTTGGCAGAGAAGCTTTCAACTGTTTCTTTTCCTCTGGCATAGAAATTTGATGGGGAAAATCCTGGTTTTGGTTAGTAAAAAACAATTTGTTGTATAATATTTAAGTGTGGTTACAATATATACTTCAAGGTAGGTAAGGCAAGCAAACTTTCCTATTATCTGTTTGCCAGTGACCTCCCTTCTCATATTCTCTCGCCAGTTTTAATGATAATTTTAAGATAAAATATGAACTGGAGAGAAAGAGAAGTGCTAAAGGGTGATCTTTCAGAAGTATTGCCCCAATCTTAAAAATCTACCTTTTAAGACAAATGTATTATTAAGTTGTTACACAATAAAATTGATTCAAAGTAGTATTAGGGAAGACATTCTTTCCAGACCAGCAGATATATCACCCAGAGGAAAGAACTCCTGCAGTATCTACAAGCCAGTGGGTTGTGGGGCTGTACAAAGACCTACATAGAGCTGCCACGCTGCAGATAAGAATCACTTTCACAGAGCCTCTTCAGCAAGTTGCAGGATGGTGGGGTGAGAGCCTGAGACGTCCGGTCCACACAAGTTCCTCTTTATAGTCACGCTAAGAAATGCTATGCCTCAGATAAACCTTCCCACAGCAGATGTTTCTTCCTAAATCCAGTGCAGTGCTTTGAGAGGGTGTCACCAAGCTCCCCAGTGCAGCTGAGGGTAGGCGTTCTCAAAGCCTTAATGTTTTTTCTACAATAAGACTTCTTTAGCTGAAGAGGGGAGTAATGCTCCCCTCTGGCTAAATGTCATATGCTGTGAAAAAAATGGGGGATCCCACACTTGTTCCTTTCACTCTGCAGTTCTACGTCATAACCAGCCCTTTTTCCCCATCCCACAGGAGAAAAAGAAGATGCTGAAGCAGCACACAGGCTCCTGCAGTTTCTATCTTTCCTAAGAGCTTGGGAAGGCTCCTGACAGCCTTTCCATACTGATAAAGTACTATCGCCCCCTCTGTCAAAGGCAGTGAGATACATCAGAACAGCAGGCTGAAATGGAGGATTTGCTCCAGCATCAAACAGGCAGAAGCTGAAAGAAAACTCCCAGGAAGGAGGAAGGAACTCTGTGATGAGGGGAAGTGAGGTTCAGGAAGAGCGCAGCTGATAGATGTCCAGTGAAACCAACCTCATCCATTCTACTGTCAAGAGACTTCATTTGTTTATTATGGCCTCATCCTCATCATGTCAACCGCTGTGCTTTATTAACAGTGTGAATTATCTTGCAGCTCTCAATAAATTACTGGCTGACGTTATGTTTTGGCTGCTTTTGATTTGATATAAGGAGGGAGTTGCAACAGAAATCACTGAAAGGAGTGGATATCACCATCCATCACATGACAGGGTGATTAATGGCACTGCTTTGACCTTTTCCAGCTAATAGGAAATAGAAATAGAAAAGGAAATAGGAAATAGAAAAGCAGCTTCTCTCTGTAGCCCTCCTTGGACACACCTTCCCTAGAACCAACTTGATGCCTGAGGGGAAGGACATCTGATGTGGCCTCCATCAATGGGAGGACAAGAACAGATGGGCCACAAGCATCAAAAAGATGCAGCCAGGAGCATAAAGCTTTCCTCTGATATGGTAGGAAGAAGGAATGTTTAGAGAGGGGTAGCTTGAATCTGGTGCCATTCATACTTTACTGCTCTGAAGCGTGATGTGCAGAGCCGGGGCTAAGATTTTTAAGTGCAAATGACTTTCAGTTTGAAAACAGGGTTTAAAGTTACCCATACAGTATATGCTGCTTCTCCAGGGATATTTCACTGAAACATATGAGAATAGAAATTTGTGGAAAACTTTGTATGGCCTCTCCCTCCAGATTATTGAAAATGTGTGCCACTTTCAACTTTTGTGGGCCCTCTTTTTCAATGGGCTGTTTACTACTTCAAGTTCTAAGGTTTATACCTTCCTACACTGCTTTATGAATCTTAATCATTATTTTCTCCTCCAATTATGCCTTCAAAACAGAGTTAGATCCCTTTTATGCAGCTCAGTAAAAGCCTGTGCCGCTGGCTTGGGACAGGAAGAGTTCCCACCAAGCAGAGCCATGTCTGAAGAAAATAACCAACAGACCACCTCCACTCAAGGAAGGTGGAAAGCATGAAATGCTGATGGACAAAACAATTTTGTATGTAGTGACTTAAATATCATTTGAGACAACAACTGTCAGTCCAAAATCAAGATGGGAATGGGCAAGGTGATTCTAGACTTGTTGGCAGACTAGTAAAAGGAGGACACAAAATGAAACAAAACTACAGCATACCATTCTTCAGCATGACTAAATTGGATTGATTGACGGGAACAACTGAGGACTGCAGCAGTGAGACTGATGTGGAGAACAAATAAATTTAACTAAGTGATTTAGCAGTGAGTGGGAAACGAGCATCCAACAAAAAGAGGGTTTTATCAAAACTTTCAGAAAGTTTGCAGCAGGAAAGAACATCAATGACTGCAGCAAGTGATGATATTTTGTTCTGCAGAGACACCTGGGTTGGACACGGGCCACTGGATTGATTAATCAGGTGAGAAACTGAATCTATCTTCCTAGGCCATTGAAGCTGGGAACTCTGTAGTACTGCCAAAGATAGTAGTATTGCTGGGTAAAGTGTTTGCTCAACTCAGAAAAAGGCTGCATTGTTCTAGAAACAGAGCATGTTGTCCAGTTCCCCTGCTGCAGTGCTCTGCTCCACCTTTCTCACAGCCACATCGTGGAAGTAAAAATGGATCCTGTCTGGAAGCTATTTGTCCTCTAAACAGCCCAGAAAATAGGGGAGAGTCTCCTTGAGACACAAGATATGTTTATTCCTGGGGCTGAGACCTTGCTTCCCTGGCAAGGTGTTTTTGCTGGCAAGAGGTAAGAAATCTCTGCAGGTAAGTAAAGTAGGAAATGGGTTTGGATGCACTAACCACATCACACCCGTTTAGTCAGTCCCTTCTGCGTTCCTCCCCTAATACATACAGGACAAAACCTCAACAAAACTGCCCTGAAAGAGCATAATGTGGATGAAGCCATGCTGCATGTGATGCCAGCACTGCAGCTCTGCTGCTGAAGGACAAGGTTGCAGTGATATGGGAAGCACACAGGGCTCTGCCTGTGCTCCACTGGCCCATGCCTACACAGGGGCAATATGCACTGCAGCAATAATGGCCAGAGGAGTAAGGCAGCAAACCAAGGACTCACCCTCCTCATTGTAGCATGGGCCAAATAAACCAACTTTTGTTACATTTTTTTTAACAATATTTTTCTTCACTAGGGCTTTCAATGTGGGTAGAACAAATAGAGCTGGGATATGTATTTCACAAAGAAATTCAACAGAGCAGGATCAGCTGTGCCAGTGAAGGCAGAAAAGAAAGGAATTAGCAGGTAGGACATAAAAAATGTTAATTTTCTGGCTTAAAGTTATTGTCATTTTTCCTTCTTATTTTCCGCTAGCTCTCTTCCCAATTGGCTTTGTGACAATTGCTTTCTCTGTTCACTTTATCAGTCACTGTGTAGTAGATATTATATCAAATAAAACTGTCTGCAGTGGAAGAACACACTCTTCTGTTTTTATTGTTATGAGAAAGTTAGTGTCAGTAATCATTCTTTACCCAGTTTATCTGCCTCAGTGATCCTTACTGGACTGAAGTGAAACCTTTTGTTACAAACTTTCAGTTCTATTCTGTCACGTTAATATCATCACAAAAAGGACTCCATAGCTGTTACAAACATTCAAAAGTAGTTCTCATTAAAGATGCTATTAGGCATTCTTGAGAGTAGGACAATGATTAAAAACCTGTCCTTTGCCTTACAGGCTTTAAAAAATCTCTCTTCTTCATTAGTGGTAGAAACTGTTTTCTCTCCGTCATAGATGACAGTCTTAACATTGGTTTGTTGCCTATTAAATGTATATTCTTAGTTAAGCCACGCCACACATGTATTTTTTATATAATGTCAAAGGGATAAATAAGATGTTTAGGACAAGATTCAAATGATCCATACTAGGATGGCAGAGTAGTTTAGGCATATTGACCCTAAACAGCAGTTCTGGAAAGTCTTCCTGATGGCACTGGTTTACACCAGTCATGTTTACAACTCCTAGGGGAACTCTAGTCCAATCTTTGGGGCTCTCAGAACCATACAGTCCTTGGGTGCAGTTACACATACATGATGAGCCTGGCATTCATTGTAGCATCTAAGCAAAACCTGTGACTCCTGAGGACATACATGCTGCAGGGACTGAAACCAGTGATCACAACATGGAGCACCAGGACTATAGTTAGTCCAAGTAACATGCAGCTTCAGATTAACACCCCAAAATGTGGATGCCTACTTATGTATCAAAACTCCCATCACACTCATCAGACATCTAGACAGGCAGGAAAATGACACCCTGGGATGAACTGAACTGCCCAGGTATAGAAGTCTAACGCTATTTTGGTGGTTGTGGGATATCTTCCCTGGCCTCTAACTGCCACACCAGGAGTTGAATATGTCCTATAGATCATAGGTCATTTTTACCAGCCTTCTGCAGATACTCAGGTGCTCTGAGGATCCTAAATGGCTTTGTGTGGGCAATTGAATTGCATCCCTAATGGCTAGTAAACTGAATATCACTCTCAGCTCCAGTGACACTATGCTGATTAGATGTACCCTGACTGTAAAGGTGCCACAGAAGCAGGTACTTTAATCTCAATCTAGAACTCACCACTTCATTAACAAAAAAAAAAAAAAAGCAGATGGCAATATCCATTCATACATAATTACTTATTGGTCAGTAAAGTCATTCAGGGAACCAGGGACTTGCTGTGAAGCTTGTCTAAATCCAGGACTCAGATATCTGGACCTGCCTCTGTATCTTAAGAGTGCATCTAGATTACTATGCTATGTGTGCTATGTACTACCCAGAGAACAAAGATCACATGTCCCTCCCTTCAGGATGAAGACCCCAGTGCAATGTGGGGAAATAGTAGAAAAGTGTATAAAGAGGAACTCGTCTGTGAGATCTACCAGCCACAGCTTACATCTAGGTAGGATCTGCCTTCTGGGTTTCTCTGTCCCCTGCGCCTGCTAATATAAAAGACACAGAGAGGAACAAGGCCAGGTCCATCTTCCAAAGCCATCTAGCAGGTTATACAGCCAAGATCCTGCCTCACTGATTATCTTGTTAGGCCCAGGAATCCATCACAGAATCACAGACTCACACAATGTTTTAATCATGTATCTGGTCTTAGGAAGCAATTCAGATCATATATCACAGGCCATTATATTTTACCGGTACCTAGGTCAATAATTTGGGCTTGATAAAAACTTGATCTTTCAGAAAGACATCCAGAGTACATAACTTATTGCTTCTCCTGGAAGCCTCTTTTGAAGGTTAACTTCATACTCACGGTTAAAAAAATGTGCTCTCTTTTTAGGTTGAATTTGTTCAGCTCAAGTTGAACATCCATTCAAGTTACATTTTTATCTAGTAGGTTCAACATTATTCCAAACAATTTTTCCATGCTGGTTCTAGTAGTCAGTAAATGAGACATCTCTTAATCTCCTTTTTCAGTAAACTTTATTTGTCCTTCCTCATCCTCACTGCAACTCAACCTTTTTAGCTCTGAATGGTTCTTGCACCCTCTTCCAGTATGGCTGGCTCATTTTTAAACTGCCATCAACTGACTTGCATCTGTTCTGACCAAGGGTGTATGAAAAGGTTAAACCATTACAGGTCTTTGATGCATCAAACATTGGCCAACGGGTTGCACAGGTTGCTCATCTGGAATAACTCGTTGCTTTCTTTTGCCTCTCTGGTATCCTTGTCCTTTCCCAGGAGTGGAGACTTCTGAGCCTGTGCCAAGACAGAAGAGAGAAGAAAAAAAAGGAAGAGAAGCCCTCTAAAATGGGAGGGTGAGCCATATGGTTCTTAAGGAAAGGAGGAACAAGGGCTGGTAGTGGTGGTCACTGAGGGGTTGAAGTCCAGAAGAATTTGCAACAAAACCAAGAAAGTAGCTTTGTTTCAGAGCTGATTATAATTTTAAAAGCTGATGGAACTGAATGATTTCTAATACAGATCTGCCTCATTATTCCTCTGGTTTTAAGCTACAGAACAAGTAGTATTACAGAGTGGAATTGCCACAATCAACCTCCATGCTACAGCTGCTAACAGGGAGTTACCTGATGAAGTGCATTGGATGTACCTGATGAAGTGCATTGGATGTACCTGATGAAGTGGCAGCACTGGCTAATGAAATTGTTGTTCACTCAGGCATGTGAAGATTTTAACTATAATCCCAGCTATGACTATTCCTCTGCTTCCAAAATAACTCAATCATAATGCATTTCAGTTGCCTCAATATCATTCCCTCCCACATTTATCTACCTCTGTAAAACCAGGACTTAAAGTTATCATATCTTTTAATAAAGAACCCTGAAGCCACTTTTAATATCTAGGCATTACTTTCATCTCTTTCCTATTCTCTCAGATCAGCACTGACAGTGGAATTAGGCGCCTAATGTTTCTGCCTAATTCCTGTGGATAAATATTCATCTTATACCCAGTTTTCCTTGTGCTCTCCCATCCAAGTATAGAACAGACCCATAATTCCCTACCCTCTGGCTACATGTCTCTAGGAATAGCTCTAGTTAGTAAATATTGTATTCACCCTGACACCCAAAATGCCACCAGCATCTTTGATGTGATACTGTGGGGACAAAAATGGCAGGAATGTAAGCATCATTAGAGTGTAAGTTAAATGTTGTGCTTTCTAGAAAAGAGACTTCATGCAGCTGCCAAAATAACTCTGCTAAAAAGCAGATCAGCATACCAATTTTCAGATTTTCAGATCTTACACTGTGTATACCAATGCATTTCTAAATATTTTTTCACGTCTACAACTGTATTATTATACATGGAAAATCTGAATTTATTTCAAGAAAAAATACCTAAAACTACCTTGTAAATAATTCAGTCATGTAATCCAACAGGAAAGTTACTGAGTTCCTAAAGGTTACTGATTTGAACTCTTGCCTGTATGAGACAGAAGAAACATTTTGTGTTTTACACCATGCACTATGAACAAAGTTAATTTTCCTCAGGGGTTTAATATACCAGATTTGAGTTTCATATCTTACTATATCTTAGTAAATCATCAGTTTCATGTCTCACTATGTCTACTAAAACTAAAAGGGTTAGTTTTGCTAGATTTAAGTCACCAGCTTGGTTTCATACCAACATGCACAATCACACTTTGGGTCGAAATGGGTCCTAAACTTTTGCAGCTCTCAATTTTTCATCATAAAAATATGGATCGTATTAATAGCTACCAGCATTTCCAGCATCACACTTGACTTCTGGAAGGGGATCTCCTGCAACCTTCCATAACTGAAGTCTGCTGGGGACAGTCATCTTTGTAAATGCCAGCTGAGTTCCTGCAGGGAAGGGCTCACATCCAATATCCCATCTATAAAGCAGAAGGCAGACAGAATTAGCAGTAGGACAGAGAATAGACAGAGAATAGTCAGAAAACCTTGAAATTAGCATGACATTCCACTGATGAAAGAGAAGGAAGATACGTAAAGAAAAAAACAAGCAGCTCTTGGCTTGTATGTAAACAATAATTTTGCCATTTTACATGTTTTTATTTTAAAAATGTAATGAAGTTTCAAAATTAGAGCAAAAAAATATATGCAAATTTTAAGTGTTCTGCCTTTGCCCGCCAAAGTAATTCTCCTCATTCCTTTTCAAGTCTTGCATGTTTGTAATTTTACACCTCTATTTATGGGTAGAGCGGTCTAATGCAACATACAAAGAATTAATCTTATCACCACTGAGGAAGTAATGGAAGATAAAATCAGGATTGCTCTTTGATCATTAAATGGTTTGGAATTCTGCACACAAACTGATCTTACTCGCCTTTATCAAATGTCAGGGACACAGTTATGGCTGCTTGCAAAAGATATCTTTTTTTCCAGCTCACACATAATACAGAGATCTTCAGATGGGACACATGCCCTTTTATTTTCAAGACTTTAGCAGCTAAATAAATTGGTTTTATTTGTAAGCAGCAGGATGGAAATTTTTTTTGTTTGTTTTCTGTGGGGGAGAGAAGAAAGAAGTCATATAGTGCAAAGTGAAAGAAGGGTCTGTGTGTCATATGAAGGTGCTTGTAATATTGGAGCACAGCTACCCAGCTGCAGGAATGTAATCTCACATCCACAGTATGCATCATGTTCAAATATGTGGGGAAAAAAACAGTAAGGTATTACCATAATGATTTGCAAGTAAATCCCTAAACTAACCTGGAAATGTTTTGGGATCATGTTGATATGCATAATAAATATGCCTGTTAGGATGCACTTTAGGGCATAATACAGATGTTCACTGCATATGTGTGTTCATACTAAAGTGAGTCATCTTTATGATCCACTGTGACCAGTCCCAGTCCAGGGCTGAGCCATGGCTCATGCAAGACCAGCATGGACAGTGGCAGAGGTGGCTGGAAGAGCAGGGGCTCAGCAGTCTGTGGAGAAGGGAAATGGGGGCACAAGCCAGGGAGGGGAGTCCCAAAGTAGAAGGTTAAAACATCAACATAACCAATGTTTTTATTCTTTATTCAATTATCAGCAGCAAATAGGATCTGTTGTTAATAATCTCATTTAAAAAATTGGCTTGGATTGAGTGGTAGAAGGTCAAGTAGAAAAGAGAGTGGACAGACTTACAGATCACCTCTTCTGCACGAGCCCCTGTGATCCAGGTTTACTGATCATTACTGTTTATTACCACGCATTGGAAAATAAGAGAAAAGCTCATTTCGCTGAATGAGAAAAACACATTTTGGCTGAAATGTATATTAAAAAACCCCTGTGATTTACTGCTTTTCTATCAATCTGTGCCTTTGCCAAAGCCCAGCATTTTCCCCACCCCCACCCCAGGCTCTCAACAGACACTTTTCCTGGGTCTGTTTTGCAATGGAGCGTTTCAGAACTTGATCACAGAATCTATGGCATGCTGAGAAACACCCAGTCCTAATGTGCCCTAACAGAATGATGCAAAAAAGCAAATTGCTGGTCCTTCTTTAAGGCAGCTTGAACAAATTATCAACTAACATTAACTAAATACTAGATATACTAGATACTTGCTTTAAATGCTTTTTTTTTTATTTTATTTTTTGGCCAGTGAAATGTTTTCATTGAGTGCATTTGACTAGATAAAACAGATTAATACAGTTAAGCAGATCATTTGAGTCAATAAATTAATCAATGAGAGGAAATGCTCTCAGAGTTAGTGTCTAAATATACCTTGGTATGCACGTACAGATACACACACATTGTTATTGCTTACTGAAGGCTCCCAGAAATCCAAAGAGGCTGCAATACACCCTGGTAAAATTTCCTCCATTTTCTGATAATAAGAAAGTAACATTTTTTGTTCATGGGAAAGGCCACACACACCTACAATGTCATTAATCTGAATAAACGTGACAGAAGACAGCAGGATCTAGCTCAGCACAGAGGCCAGGAGTGGGTCATGGCATAACAGGTCATCTTAAAAGTGACGCTTCCCAGCATGTGCACAGTATGTTGAGATACTTATTTCAAATCTTTGTACAGAATGAAGTCAGTGAAATTACACTGGGGATGAATTTAGCCTCATAACTTTTTCTGATCAATTTTCTACAATTCTCTTAAGTATTTAGTTGCTTCCTGCTAATTATTTTTGCATTATTTTACAGCACACTAATGTGTGCCACATGGGGCTTATGTAAAATGTTCTTTAATCATTGTTGCTCAAAATAATTTAAGTTTCTGAATGAGATTATACAGTAGTAAAGGATATGTTAGAGAAAAGGCTATGGTTCTTGTGCTATGGGTTATTAAAGTGAAGCAAGTACTTTCCATAAAAATCTCCTTTAAAATATTTCACTAAAGCTCAACCCAAGCTGAATTTCTGCTTTGGTGATATTAATGGAGCTCACCAGATCCATGAGTCTGGCCTGGATAGATCCAATTGTATATTTTAGGAAAAAAGGACATGTTCAGACCATGAACTTAGCTTGCAAAAATACAGCTTTCATTTTTTAAGTCTGACTCCAAAACTATTTTTCTCTGTCTCTTATCGTAAGATTTCCTATTAATAGGCAGAATTAAGCATGCATCTGAAATCCAGGACTCTTCCATTTTTAATCATTTTTTACACCAATAAGGAGTAGATCTAGGTCTAGGGTATTGTGAAAATTTGTGACAATTTCAAGATGGTTGCAAATCTCAAAAAGATCAACCTCCATTGGGGACAAACCGTTTGTGTAGGTTGAACCTGGTACATGGACTCGTCTCTCTAAAGTTAGTAATATGTAAGACATGAAAACAGTGTCTCAGACAATTATGAGCAAGATCTGTTTACTTTAGGTATCCTGAATCAGGTATAACATGGTTCAGAACATGCCTGAAAAAATATGAACAATCTCAAGTTCTTTGCTTTCACCTGCATGTAGCCTTCTCCAAGTAGCAGATGCTTTTCTGAGCCATCCCTGTATGGATTAATACTAGAGTTTTCTCGATTCCTTGCAAACTATTCCAAACACTGCATTTACTTAAATAAGCAAACACATAAACAAAAAATAAATAGTAGCTTCAGTGTCATTTTCAAGCTTGGCCAGGCCAGGCCTAGGATACCGTGAAGTCAGACTAAGCTAATTCCTACTCCAGTGCTTTTTCAGCATTTGTAGCTTTCTGAAAGATGTTAAAATATGGTCATGCAATCACTCCAAGTGTTGGGAAGGTGGTTTTGCCAGTAGATTCAACTAAGCTGTCAAACACTTTCTCAGAAACAAATAAAATGAGAGAGTGGAAAAAAGAAAAAGAGGGTCTTTACCATGTTAATACCATCCTTGTAAAAGGTATCTTAATTCTATATGGCTAGTCCTCTTTTTATGTAAATTCTATATTTAATTGGAGGTCTGCCATGTTTTCCATGACCAGGCCAACCACTCTTTGCTATTACAATTCAGTGTTCTTCTTTAATTTCTGTTCTAGCCAAAGTCTTACCATCTCAATGACAGTTGCAATTGCGTAAGACATCTCCGTAGCTGAGCCACAGCCTGAATAGAGGCCAGCTGATCTCCTGGCTTCTTTTCCAAAGGCTGCACAGCACTCATTCAAACATCCTCTCTGCATGGGTTATCTGATGTCAATTTATAATTTTCCCCACTAGATACCAGGCCCTTGAGTATTATTTCACAGTCAGATAATTATTCTATTCAGCTTCTTTAAAGTATTCTCTGCTGCTTTGAAATAGGAGAGGCCAGGGTGCCTAGAGCATAGTCTTTAAGCTCTGTTCATGCAGCTGAGAGAAATGACTCACACTGCCAGTGTGGATTTACTCATTAGGTCTGTTGTGCTAGTGGATGTTCTGGGGAAGCTGACAGTGACCAAATATTTCCTTTTTATCAGTGCAGTTATTTCCCTCTCATCTTGATGCAGACCAGCTCTGGTTGTCACTGGTATGCCCTTCAATCTTATCAGATCTGCCTTCTCTGCTTTCTTCCTTTGCTTCTGAAAAGTTACTCTACTGACTTTCTCAAAGTACATTACCAGTGCTATTTCACAACCCTATCTCCTCAATTGTCAAAGGCATACCAAATATTTTGGTCTCCAAGGAGATTAAAAATATTCAGAGGAGAAATGAATAACACCCACATGTTTTAAAAGATCTTGTCCCTCTCTGCTCTGGTGCAGCCTCACCTTGAATATTGTGTGTAGTTTTTGACATAAGAAAGATATTAAATGATCAGAGAGCATCCAAAGGAGGGCTATGAAGACAGTGAAGGGCCTTGGGGAGAATGCGTATGGGAAGCACATCGTCTGTTCAGCCTGGAGGAGACTGAGGGGAGACCTCATGTGGTTACAACTCTCTTATGAGGGGACAAGGAGGGGAAGGCACTGATCTCTTCTCTGTGGTGATCAGTGACAGAACTTGAGGGAATGGCCTGAAGTTGTGTCAGTTAGGATATTAGGCAAAGGTTTTTCACCCAGAGGGTGGTTGGGCACTGACACAGACTCCCCAGGGAAGCGGTCACATGCGCCAAGACTGACAGAGTTCAAGAAGTGTTTGTACAATGCTGTCAGGCACATGGTGTGACTCTTGCAGCTGTCCTGTGCAGGGCCAGGAGTTGGATTCAAGGATCCTTGCGTGTCCCATCCAACTCAGCATAATCTGTGATTCAGTAATTCTCTTGTACAGAGTCTTCCTTTTATTTTTTATATGGCTTCCAAAATAAAGTCCATCCCAATCTGTCAAATCATTTACTGGCTAAGAGCCACAAACTCTCAAAATAATTGGCAAATTTAACTTTTCAAGTCATGCCTTTATGTGTGAGTGGAGCTGAAGAAACTTTACTACCTTTTTCACCACTTTTTATCTTTTGTCTAAGAGTAATGAGGAGAAAAACTTCCCAGCAAGGAATTCAAGGACCGATTTTGTCATAAGCTCCATAGTCACTAAAATAATCCTCTGTCAGTGGAGTTCCAAAGCAAGGGGCTTGACACTAGGGGCTTGATTTGGAGCTGCACATGAAGAGCCTGTGGTGGCCCAGATATTGTGCTGCAAATATTACCCAGTTCTTCTGCTGCTTCTGTTAGAAATCGCAAGTTTGTGTATACAGTTCATCAAATTATAAGATGTGATTAAGTCAAATCAATTTTGTCATGTGTAATTACTCATTAATTAGTGGTCAATGAGTAATAATAGCCCATCATTGATGCAGTTGTTTTTTTCCAGGTTAGGTGAGGAATGATTCTGAAGAGGAAAATAAAACTACTCTGGAAGTAATGATAGAAAGATCTCAGTAGCAGCATGCCCCCTTTAGATAATGAATTTAAATGCTGTGATTGTCCGTGGGTAAGAAGAGAGTTGAAAAAGTGATAAAGCACTACCAATTACTTCAGAAAACTGCCTGGTATTAAGGTTTTAGTACATTATATAAGCAAGAAGATCATTTATATCAAAGTGAAGGGGTTTTACCATGAGGAAGGATTGAATATTCCATTTTATAAAAGTGCATCTATAACTTTGTCCAGAAATGTAAAATATCTTGACTTACAATAAGTAATATGCTTGACAACAAGACTTCTAAAAGTCATGCAGCAACTTACTTCACTTTTTTCCTCCGGAGCAGGAGAAAAAGGCTACAGAAATTTCTTTTTAATGAATTGCCTTTTCACCAGGATAGAGCTGATATAAGTATAGGATAGCTCTTTCATGTTCCTAATTTCTTTTAAATGACCCCAGTGCTCCACAGTGCTTAATCAAGGGAAGCCTCTGATGTTTATGCAACTAGACCATGTTTCTTATCTCCATGGTTCACTCACTACGCTCTGCTTGGAATTCATACACAAAAATGTCTCTGTGAAAAGGAAATGTACACAGTGTTCATATGTCTGGTTTTCTTCTTCACTCTGCTCTTATGCCAATATTACAAAGTATGTGAGTGACAATTTCCAATTTAACTCCCTGGCTTCATATGCTCAGTCAGATATAGAGCAGAGCTCTTAAGATAGGCACTAGGGATATACATAGACATCAGCATTACGAGCTGCTCAATTATCATTCCTCAATGAATACTTTTTAGGGTCCTTGGATTGCAAAGCCATTTGGACTTTGGAATCTTTCCATGTGAGCAAAGCTATAGCTTTTTGATTGTGCCTCTGGACCCTATGAGATGGGCACCAGTCCTTAACATCACGAGTTATGTTATGTAGACTGTGTTGAAACTTTCATAGGTGAAATGCACTTGGTCTGATTCAACAGAAAAAAGGAACTGGAAGACCTTAAAATCTTGGTAACAAAAAGTTTGAAAGTATTTTTCTCTCTGTCCCTAAGTAACAAAACACTTGGCCTCCCTGACCTCTCTTATCACATATTCATTGAAAGAGATTTACTCTATCAAGCCTGTCCATTTCTTTTAGCAACTCTTTATAACAAATTATCACTTTCATAAAATCACAAAAAAGAGTTCTGCAATGAACTTTGAGGATATGTCTTCAGTGCTAAGTAACAGAAAGCCTTGGAGGATCCTTGAACACTGGAGCTCTGATTGTCCAGACTGGTTTATTATTTGCTCTCTGCTGCCAGTTTTCTTCAAGACAATGCTGCTATAGAAGGGGCAGGACATGAGCCAGTACATGTGACTGTCCCAGGACCAGTAATCAGCCCTGAGGCAAATTAGACATAGCCTGAAAGGTTATAGAGCCATCTTTTCTTCTCAAAATAGAAAATATGCAGTAATTGGTTCTGTTTCTACATGAACCAAATGGAATCAATGAGCTTTGTGGGCTGAATACTCCAAGGTAGTGCTGCCCAACAACTTCCAGTATTTCTGAATTTTGCTCTGTTTCCACCAACATCAACAATCCCTCATTGTCACAAATGGGCATAAATAACTTGCTGCCTCCTCTCACAAGCCTCAAATTATAGTATTGCAGGAAACTTACAGTAAAATAAGGATTTGTATCACTTCTCAAGCCTTAGGATAGAAAACTTCACTGCCAAGATAGTCCTAATTGTAAGGGGCTGTAATGCCAGCTCACTGCACTCTCTGCATAGACATCAACCCACATATCTCCATGGGAACAGTTGGAAAAACCATTCTGCAAAGTTATCTCAAAATTCTCTCTGGGCTGTGAACCTTGGAAAACCCGTGGGAATGCAGGAGGTAATCCCTTGCAGGAATCTTTGCAACATGTTTATTGTCTATGAAGTATAGCAGAATAAGCCTGTCTTAGATGATGATATATGGAATCAATTCTGCAAGGCATCAGTGACACTAATTTCTCTGTTAGACTGCAGTATCTCTCAACATCTTCACTAAGGTTTTATGAAACTGAATGAGGGCAGAATTTGGCCTTGTAATTCTACTCCCTAAGCTGAATAAAGCCCAGTTATGACCAGAAATATTGTTACCCTTATTCAAGACATCCAGTCACTAAAGGACAGAGGATTACTATTCATCATTAAAGCAAGGTAGATACTTATGTGTAACTATTCACCAAGGCAAGTATTTTTAACTCTGTGTGCGTGCGTGTGTGTGTGTACATGGATTTTTCATTTCCAATTGGCTGGGTTTTCTTCTTTCTTATTTCATTTTTCCTAATGCAAATAACTTACAGGAATAAAGTAGAATAACTGTAAGGAAAGTTTCACTTCTACCTTTGTAACAGACAGGAATTCTCAGAGCATGTAATATCCCTACACAGGACCTGCACACCCAACTTCTAGTCCCTTCTGTTTCCCAGGCCTGTGAGGTAATGAGATGAAGCAGTTGTTGTTAGGATAAAACCGAGCAGCAGAGAAAGATGTAGTCTCCTGTCCTCACCACCGTCATGAATTCCCAGGTCCCAGAAAGTAGTTATTTTCACCAGGTTAATAGCCTAAGCACCAAAACCTTTTCTTCAGTTCAACAGCTGCCTCCACCTCCTCTATATTTATCCACAGAAGTCTCGTGGATGTCCCAGGATGCTTCTCAGTTGGTTGTGCAACACTCAAATCCCCTGTTGTTACAAAAGAGACTCTTTCAGTTCCTCTCACCAGGCTGCTATGCTATGGGCCTTCAAATCAAAAACAGACTCATCTGGAGTTCCTCTTATTGTTTTTAATGTGCCTTCTCCCTAGAGATGCCTCCCCATATTTAAATTGCCTTTCCTCTTTCGCCAGTGAGCAGTTATGCATTAGATATTCGGCACAGATGCAATATATATTTCCCGCCTCCTAAATGCAGTCTGTCTTTTGTTCCTAAATGAAAGCAGACTTCAGAGCATCCATCCCATGTGGCCAATCTCTCTGTGCTACACCTGCTTTCACCTCATGCAAAACACAGGGAATCATGAACAAAACATCTCCAAAAATGCCAGTGTACAACTTAGAAAACCCTTAATAAATTACCCACTAAAGTATGGTACTGCTCTGGGGTGCCTGCTCATGTACAAGCAAAAAGTGTATCTGACATGCAGATGCAGAGGCATGGAGTGTCAATACTTGAAAAGAATTTTTCTGGATCATACCTTTCTGGTTTTCAAACTGTTCTTTAGACTGTTAAGACATTTGAGTTCTATTTTGCCTTTCAGAACATGGGCAACATGTTGTCCCAGCCTTCCTTTAAAGTCTCACAACTCTAAAAAGGAGGTTATTATTGTTTACAGAACACTGTTAAAGAAGTTATTCCCCTCTTCTTGCTCCACTTGTGGAAGGAAAATAAGTAGGAGTTGTTGCAGATAAAGTCAGGCTCAGACAAGAAGAATCTGAAACAATGGTGGCAGCCACTGTATCATACCTCTCCATGACGTCACCCCCAATCTGGCACATGCAACACCTCCACCACATTTACCATAACTGAACACATCAGGATCATTGCAGACAGCTGCTGAAAATGCTGAAATTTACCTAGATGTCAAGATTTCTTATAAAAACCACAGTGTTTTTTCTTATCCCCTACCTCCAGCAGCTTGCAAGAAACCAAACAGATAATATTTGCTTTTGGTAGACTCTGCAAGTGTGTTTAGGTCTTTTCAGTTGTTAGTATGGTGTTTTGCTTTGAAAATATTATTACTATTGTCACTTACTCTTTGCCTTTGAGGAAGTTCCCAATGCCCTCATTTGTGTTGTGCAGGACACCATCATGTTGTCCACAGACAGGATGTAAAAATTAAGCATTTATTACACAAATTGACAGGGTTTTCAATGTGTAAAGGAAGGGAGTAAGCCTTATTTTCCAGATGGGGAGTTGAGCTGTGAGAATATTGATTTAGTCAAAGTGTAGTTAAAGCCTGATCATATTTTCCTCAAACAGTAAGAAGAATGTAGTGGTTTCATTACAGGTACATGGATAGTGTATCACAGAACCACAGAATTAACTAGATTGGAAAAGACCTTTGAGATCATCAAGTCCAATCTATGACCCAACACCACCTTATCAAGTAAACCATGGCACTGAGTGCCACATCCAGTCTTTATCAGTTTGTACTCGTGCCCCTTGTTGTATTGATGAGGTAGAAGACACAAAGGTCCCCTGGGGAACTCTAATACAAAAATCCTAACTTCTGGAGGTTAATATCACAGCAAACTGATTTCACTAAAATTACAGAGCCCCAGTGAGTTCATGTGTCCACTTCAGCTGCTGGAGGCAGAGTTCAGGGGGAGCAGTTTAGTCACAGCTCAATGGGAAATCGGGGTCAGGCAGGAATGAGTTTGCAGCAGTGCTCGAGGATGTGGTAAATGATCTGCAGCAGCTGGAAACTGGAAAAAAATAGTGTTGATACTAGATTTCAGAGAAGTGCTTTAAGGTGGAATTTTTCAAGATGAAAAAATTAGATTTTGGTTTTTTACTTTTCATGTACCAAGGAGATGAGCAGCATAACTGGTTAGATGGCTTTTCTCAATGTTTATGAAGTAATAAAAAATCATTGAGTGTGTTTGATCTTTCCTGTTACTGTCTTCGTGTTTCTTTTGGAGATATCCAAATCTTGCAAGTCTTGAGCCAAATATTATCTCTATGAAAGCTTTGTCCTGGTACTTTATCCTCCATTGCAACTTCATTCACATATTAGTTGTTCTGTTGCCAAATTCTTCAAAACTCTAAATAAGATCTCTTTTACTGACTCTCAGCCAAATCAAGTAACTGAATGCGTGCTATGTTCTTTGGATTCAGGTTATAAACTGCCATATAATGCTACTGACTAAATTTATTTCAGTTCTTCCATTTCCCCTTACCCTCCCATATGGGCCAAATTTCCCCTCCTTTGCTGCTTTTTCTTACCCCTTGGGTGAATAACAACATATGTCTCAGTGAAACACAAACCCACCTGTTTTTAAACACTGTTTGTCACACCTCCTCCCCCAAACTCAATGTCCCAAAGTCCACATGCTCTATGTAAGGTAAAATCTGGTATTGATTTTGAATGGCTGGTCACAGACCTAGGCTGGCTTTTTTTTCCAGTGGGTGGGATGAAGATTCATTATGGTTGAGATGAATGGCATAAAAACAAAGCCTAATCCACAAAAAAAAAAAAAAAAGCGCGCTAAAATTTGCTATCTCCAATAACGTAGGAGTTGAAGGGAAATGGAAAATAAATCAAAGGCCATTGAAGTAAAGTTCAAGTATTCCATCAATTAAAAGACAGACAAGCCTTCGGAGTCCAAAACAAGCTCCATTTTTTGAAAGAAGAGCTAAGGCTAATTTTATGAGACTCGATATATAAAAAGTCTCAAGACCTAAAAGCAAAGACAAACTATTTTTTTTTTCTAGGATGGACATAAGAACAGTGGCAGTCCAACAAATCCGGGTTATTTCAGGAGACAACTTTACCTGTGAGGAATACCATTTACTCAGGTGTTTGTGTGTTCCGCAGTTGCTATGTTAAAACTGCCCAAAAAATATAATGAATCCAAGTGGTATCAGTGTGTTTTAAGAAAGGTCCATTTTTAAGACCTTCTTATAGGTAAGTATCAGTAATAGGGACCTCTAAAAGGACACATTTCTTCCTGTTAATTATTTAAGGGACAAGAAAATACAAAAGTTGCAGATGAGGAGGTAAAAAGAGGAAGGAACTAGTCTTGGAGCATTACAGCATAAATCTGTTGTAGAAAGGAATATATGGGTCCAATTGGGAGGTTTGCCTCTGCAGATATGCCTGAAATAAGCACCAACACTAACACCATTACAGCTCCCTTCGGAGTTCAATAGAGTGAAATAAAGCAGTTTAATTTTTTCTGCCAGAAATACTACTACTATAGATTTGCAAACCAAAGTCAAAAGGATATTGTTGGACAAGGCAAGAAAATAGATGTTTGTAAAATATTGACTCCAGAAAAAGGAATATACATTTTTAGAAATCTCTTCAATTAGAAGGTAGAATTTTGGATTACATATATTAAGGTACAGGCTGAATCTGTTAAGATTATAAATACCTCTGCATTTCAAGTTCCTAAAGATCTATGCATGTTTTACATGTAGAACATAGTCTATGAGATTGGCCTTTAAGTCTTCATTTTTGTGAGCAGAGATAATATATGAAACTGTTAGAATGTGATGAGCAGATATTTCAATGATTTTTCCAAAATGCAAGTGATTGTAAGGGGAATAAAGTGGTAAAAAAGCATGGCTAAGGTATGATAAGCCTGAACAGTTATATGAAAAAGCCACCTTGTAGAGGAAATTTGTACTGAGCTTAGCATTGTACAGTGGGATGCAGTATTGTCCAAGCTCTTGCATCCACAAGTACACTGATATACAGATTTTAATGGTGTTTTTTAGCTTTCTAAACACACCTTGAAAGATTCAGCTTCAAACATGCTAAATCCAAACTTTTTTAAAATTCTATTTGATCCAGTTCTACCCATAGACTGTTACAGAGCTGTTCGACCTGTATTAGCCTAATGACCTTCATGCTTCAAAAATATAACTCTCTTATAAAGAATGTGAGCTAAGTTTGCTCACATCTAGATAAAAACATGCAGATGAAAGAGCAAATGATATCACATAATGTATCACAAATCATTCCCTCAGTGATTATTAGGTTTTTTTCCTGTTTGCCGGTCATTCAGGTACACTCCCTCTCTGCCTGTAATTCTGAAGGTTTACTGCATGATTTAGATGGCCATATCCCACTCTGCCGACAGTCTGCCAGAAGAGCACTTCAGCATTAATCACTGTGGGCTATTAGAGGTAAGCAACATGTCATTTAGGCTGTATGGTTTACTTTGTACTACCTGGTTGTGCAATGGCACGGCTGAAATAAAGAATGATGAACATACTTCCCGGATGGAGTTTCAGATGAATGACTATTCATGGTACCTACCATAAAAATTTCATTATTTACTTACATTTTCCACGAATATGCTTCTACTCATCCAAACAATAAATTTAATAACCAGAAGAAAAAACTTGTTCTGTAGATTCTGAGAAACAGATTCAGGTCAAGAGTTCTCTAAGCTTCAAGCCCTTTTCAATATACGGAAGTGAATGTCAGCAATTACAAAGCAGATAAGTGCTGCATTTCTCCCTGTTTTTTTTTTTTGTTGTTGTTGTTGACGTTTTTTGTTTGGTTGGTTTTTTCTTTTCTGTCTCTGGGGAAAAAAAAAATTAAAAACCAGTTTATTAAAACTGTTGGGATTTTTCATGAAGTTTCACAGGAAAGGAAGTTTGTGAACAAACAACTGGAGGACAAAAGCTCCTGAATTTTAAAATAACAAATTTTTCTGACTGTTGGTTGATTATGTTGGGCAACACCTCAAGAGTGTTTGTTCGTTTCAAACAAATAATGGGCAAAAAATAGCATCTCTGATAAACATGGCCTTTAATTTGAGAAAAACCTATCATCTGTTTTCAGTTTGCTCACACTATTAAACTTATGCCTCACTCTTTTCTGGATTTCAGGGGGAGTATTTTTGTAACTGTGAAAGGAACATAGCCTTTGGAAGGCTTTGTGGTCAAAGGTGTCGTATAACCACCAGTTATTTATTATGAAATTAATGCACTCTTCTTCAAGTGAATTCCAGCATGAATATCACATGACTTGACTGAGAGGAAGTTTGTTTATTCTATAGACCAAAGTAGTATTTGTCTTAATTAAATGATAACATTGTTCATTTATCTTTGGAGGATTAATCTGATATGTCTCTCAGTTAAGCTTTAGGGCCATATTTTTCCACCCTGATTCACATTGTCAACTATTTTTTCATGAGAATAGGCCTACATAAAGTTCAGGTCATAATGTGTGTGAAAGAAAAGAAGGAACAGCCGTGTCTTAGGGTTTATTCTGGGCAGCCCTGAGTCTAGCAATGACATTGACTGGCAATATAACTGAAATAATCTAGACAGTAACATTCTTACATTGAAAATACAGTAGTATCAGTCAAACGAAAAAACAATCCGATTTATTAAGCTAATATATAAGAAAGGTTAGAGAAAATGGCTTTTTTTCCCTTTGAAAATAAAATATTTCAAAGTGACCCTAGTAAAAACTACATAGGAATAGCTTGAAGAAAAGGATGGATGGATTATTCAGATAGCATTCTAAATATTTAAAAAACTAGAGTAAACAAAGAGTAGTTACTTTGGTGTCAGTCTGCAGTGAGAGTGAGTTACAGCATCTTCTTCATTGCCCAAGTGTCTTTTCTCTGTAGGAAAAAAATCAGAATGAAACAGACTAGCATGTATAGAGTAAAATGTACTTTTCTTCACAAAAGTGTATTCCAATCTGGCAGTACTGCTTGTGCAAGATCTTTGTGGAATACTGTACCCATAATACTTCAATGAATGACTTTCATTCAACAAATATTGACCATGATGTGAGTCCAAGGGCCATGGCCATCACAACAACAGTTACAAAATGGCATTTCTCACTAAGTCATGACATACAAATCTCAAAGATGTGGAAGACATGATAGTAAAAACATGTCTTAACACCTTCCTCTGAGAGGCCACGTCCAAGCTTGTGCTTGAGCCAAGACATAAGAATAGCCAGACCAGCAAGGTCTAGCTCATGTAGCAATCCACATTTGATCTGGATCTGAAGTGCTTTTTCCACACACAGCCTGCAAACAAACTCACTCTTAGCACTGTTTGTTACTCAATTATCGATAATAATGACATCTCCTGTGTGCTCTTACCCTCAAAGCATCACATTCAAATAAGACAGAAAATAAATGTATCAAAATGGAAAGGAAAGCAAAGCAATCTGGAAGGAAGCTTGCATGATCTTCAGTACAGCCATGTATATTTTTATATTTTAAAATTCATTAAATAAAAGTCTCAACTCTTTCTGGTTCCTATGTATGTGTGCAACGTATAGCTCCAATTGCATTTACAAAAACACCCTTCTGATAGCCTCCAGGCCAGTCCCCATGTTATTTTACTTTTTCAGCTGAAAAAGCCCCCAAATACAGCTATTCTTTTTCTTTTATATTATTTTGCAGTTATTTGCCCCTCCCCACTCCCATGAACTCCACCAAAACAATCCTATTTTATTCAGCATTACAGATACTGTCCGAATTTCTCTACCCTCTATTTTGGAATTGAGAGCTTACCAAAGAGTGACTAACACACTCATAAACACTAAATCTGCATGATTTATAATATTTTAACAAATCTCTCTTTGAGGAATATCTGGGTGCTGCTGTAACTCCTGGCAAGATTTGTTCCAAATATTTACAGTACTACAATTCAAACTGTGGGTTAAGATTTTTGGTTCTGGAGGTCCCAGCTTTGGTTCTCTGCATCTTGTCTACCAGGTGACTGCTGTGCCGTAAATCCACCTGGAAATTTATGACCATGCAGTGACACAGTCATGACTGCGACTATAAATCTAAACCTGAATGCTGTCAGCAAGCTTCCCTCCCTTCACTGCTGCATTTTTAATGCCTGAGCTAACCAAGATTATTTGAATTGCTTCAACCACTTAAAATATTTATTATGCTACAGAAGTCTTGAGGTCATAAAGAAATTGCTACTAATAGAAGCAATGTATTACCAGAGTCAATGTTTGTGATTCTTAACTTTTTCCTGCTACATGACTCACCCCATTCAGTTATTTAGAAGTGAACATTTTTTAAAAGGACTGGCTCCCTTATTGAAAGGAATCTTTGCTGAGGTACAGTCACTGCCAAAAAGATCTAAGATTTTGAACTGAGGGAGTGAAACAAAAAGGAAAGTATAAACATTGATTCCTGTATTATTGTTTGTAGACATTGGTATTGCACTATATGATCTGCTAGAGAAAGTCAAGGGAAAGACAGCAAATACAAAAGTGTGCATTCAAAATCCATTCAAGACCTGGCCTGGAAACTCAGTTTCTAAAATAGCTGAGGCCAGAAACCTCTCCACACTTACAATTGGAAGAAACTGTGAAGAAGCTGCTGTTTATTCTACCACGCTGGTTCAGAAGGGAAAGAAAGGGAAATTTGCCTCCTAGATCAGACCCACATTTCCTAGGATTCCCTCCAATTTTTACATCGATTAAGCCTAAATCCCAGAGCCTAAGGGGCAAGCAGAAACCTGGTTGTGTATAGGCTCCAGATCTGGGTATCTGCATTATTTGCATTTTGTACAGATTTCTAACTCCAGGAAGAA
Source organism: Phainopepla nitens (assembly GCA_013400175.1). Taxonomy (NCBI): domain Eukaryota; kingdom Metazoa; phylum Chordata; class Aves; order Passeriformes; family Bombycillidae; genus Phainopepla; species Phainopepla nitens. Next base: position 309,740 of record VXBQ01001331.1, read on the forward strand.
AAGACTAAGAGTAGTTTTTAGACATGGATAATACCGCAGGTTAACTTATAACAATTTTCCTGAGGTTCTTCAGGGTACTTAATCTCAGTGTTCTACCTTGTCTCTCTTGCTTCAGGCCCCCAGCTCAGCAAGCAGGACAGGGAACAGTTGCCCTGTCCTGCACCTCACTGTCAGTACAAATCTATTTCTAGTCAGACAGCTTGCAATGGGACTCGACGTCCTAAAATATTTTGGTGCTTCTAAAATATTAAAAACATTTGAGTGGAAATCTAGAATTATTTTTATTAATGGAAGTTTATTTTTACTAGAGAATAGAGTGATTTCTGATAGTATAGTGAACTTAATCAGCAGACTATTTTTGAAGCAGAGGCTACAGAGGGCAAAATACAGTTGATTTCTTCATTTTTTTCTAAATAACAAAAATTGTGAGACTTTTGATTCTGCAATATGTAACTTAAGGAGCTAAAACAGCCATAACACAGACATTGCTTCCCAGTGTAGACAATATTTCATAATTTCAAATCTGTTTCCTACAAAATATTTCAAAGCTCAAAAATGTGGTATGTTGGTAACATTTTAGATAGTCTGACATGAGACATTTGCCACACTGTAAACCTTATTAACGTTGGCCTGTAAGGCTCTGTTTATTTTCATTTAATAATGGAAGGAAGCATGGAAATATTCAAATTTTTAGAAAATATGCCTGGGTTTTTAAAGTTTGTAGCATAAGAGATTGTTCATGGTATAATTTTTTCCAGTAGCACTGCTGTTTTTAATGAATGTGTATGTGATGCAACCCATCAGGTCACTGAATCCCAGCCTAGCTTGAAATGTTTGCACTGCTGGAACTTCAGGGACTGTATGCCCACAGGTGATCTCAGAGGGCTGATTACCATTGTGACCCAACGTACCCACTCCTGGAAACAAAATACATTAACCAGGTCTGACTGTGCTTCCTTCCTCGCCTTGCAGAATATACCGTATTTATGATTAAGCTCTGTAAATGAAAATCAGAGAAGTTTCTGTGCTCATTCGAGCTGCACAGTCTTACTCTGGGTGATTCATTCATTGAGTCAGGCAGCCATGCATGCAGTCATTCATAAGTCATGCCATGCTTCCCTTCAGCATACAAGAATGATTTACCTCCTTGCTGCCTTTCAGTGTTCATTCAGCAAACACACTAAGCTAGGGAGTTCCTTTTTCAGGCTTTGTTCTTATTTTAAAGAAACAGTGTTAGCTAAATACATGCATATAGGGGGCTGTACATGGAAGTGAGTACATACATCTGTAAGAAATTATTGCAATCCATAGCATCCCTCATAAAATATTCTGCCTTTTCTTGGCATCCATGATAAGAGGCTTGTATTTACAAGTATAATTTCAGCTCTTTTTGTACTTCTTGCCACAAGTAGGCCCATAAAAACAGAGCCTTTTAAACCTTCACCAGGACTCCTAGTAGAGGACCAATAACATCCTGGCCTCAAGCAAAGAAACCTGAGGCACCAGCAGATTTTCTGTTATCAATATTTTTTTGCTAATTTCAGCATCTAACAGGAAATAAAAACACAGGATATCACAGACCAAGGAAGAGCCTTCGATGTGTGCAATTTTAAGGATCTGTAAAAAATGAAGACCTGGCAAGAGCTGAAGATGGGCAATAATGTGTGCTTGAGTCTTGTAAATTAATTGTAAATTGAGTCTTGTAAATAGCGTGGGGGATTGACTTCATTCAACTTTACACAAATAGAAGAAAGGTGATAGTGTAGGCTAAGCATTTTAGTATTCTCTCTGCTTCAAGAGGGGAGTGAGAGCAAGCTTGCACGGAATGAAAGCACTATGTGATGCTGTCTTTACCATTCCTTAGTCTTCTGGCACTAGCTAAGTTCTTTCTATAGTGAAATTACAAGGTCAATGCACGTAAATATCAACAAAACTCAGCTCAGGCAACCCTCACAACTACCAAAATTCAGAGTGCAGACACACTGAGTGAAACAGAAGGGTTATGCAGCATGGGTGCCTCCTCCTCTTTTGGGGAGAAAACAAGAGACTTTTTTCCCCTCATTTCTAAATAGACTTCTGAGCCATTGCAAAAGCTAGCCTTTGAAAACATTTGTTTTTTTAATGTACATCCCAAGGGAGGAAAAAAAATAAATGAAAGCTAAGGAGTTTTCTAGGTGTGACATGTTCATGCCTCCCAAACATCTGGGGTATCACAATTAGAAACCCTTTGCGGACATATTTTCATTAGTCACAGAAAAAGATAACTCATTTTTTCCCATTTTCTCAAGATTTCAAAGTTCTGCACTGTATCCTTAAACATTAGTCATTTAATTATGTCTCAAGTTCAAGGAATTTCATGCTTTGAAATTCTTTTGAAGTTGGCATATTATTTTATTTATCTGTTTTCCTTTTTTAATTTTGGTTCTTAAAAGAGGAACTTCAGTTTATCATCCATTATTGTTCACTTTTCTAAATCTTCAAAGGACACTCCTATAAAAAGGTACATATTCATATTAAAGAATAATGTTTTGAAATTATCTGCTGTATTTTGAAATACCTGGTGACAGCAGTTCTTTAAAAATATCTATTTAAATAATTTACCTTTATTCTTATTAATCGGATTTTCAAGGAAATCAGAATTGTTTTCTTTGAATTTTTACTTCTTTACTTTACAATGTAAATACTGCACCAACAAAAAAGTAGTAATATTGGATGACATTTTTCTGCTGTCTTTTAAGTTCTGAAACATTTTAATTATAATAATTTACACTGTTTAGGACACTGTGTGGCCAATATTCCAGGTATCAGTCTATTGCTGACCTCAATAGTTCATAAGAAAGAAAAATGCATTTGCAGACAATATAGGCATTGCCATGTTATGGATTTACGGAAGTGTCTGGCTGAGGATTATTTTCAAAGGAAAAGCGAATTTTTCACTAAGCTACAATTTCTATAGAGTGGTTGGCTAGTGCAGAAAATATTGATTGCTTCTGAAAAGAGTCAAATACCCCAAAATCTGAAATACCTTGTAGTGCTACTTGGTTTCTCTGTACTTATGAATTTTGAGTCAGATTTTGTCCAAGTAATTAAATGAAAATCGCATGCTAAAACTGTGAATGTTTCATTTTTACTTCAAAGGACTTCATCCTGAAGTTGTGTTGGAAAAGCCACCTTCCATTGCAATCAATAAATGGACCTGCATCTCTGAAAGAGATCTCAGACTCATACACAATGAAGTAAATGTGGATGTGGATGGGATAGGAGGAAGATATGCCTTGTAGTGCAGCCATGACCATGGGATTTGGCTAGTCTCACTTGGGCTCAAGATTTATAACCCTACATACTTTCTATAAACTTCTTTGGACTCTGATTGAACATTCCAAGCATTAAAATCCATTATACTTGACCACTTGTCCAGGACACAGTGCAAAAGCGTGCTCCACAGAAGTTATATGTTTAAATTAGTCATACTATTATCTCATATAAAGTGACAAACATCACAGTAAATGCAGTAGGTCCTTTCGTGGCCCATGTTTTTCACTCTGCCTGCCTACTTTTCTGTGTAGCAGGGTACTGCCCTACAGTCAGAGCATGGAATGTAACCTCTTCCTGATTAAACAACATTTGTGAAAAAATTATTAACCTGGTTTTACATATCTACCTGATCAAAGAGACTAATGATCTTTCTTTGCCTGAAGCAGCATAGTGGAACCACAATCAACTCTGTGTCTCTTCTTTTGTTACTTGACACTAACACAACTATTATTCTTAGAGTAAAGCAGCGATAATCAGCTCTGTGGTGGTGTGAGGCTGGATTGTCCTGCCTTAGGAGCAACAATGAAATTACAAAGAAGTAGAAGTTTTTTAATTGTATTTTTCAGAATAGGATACAAGGCAAATGAACCTAAAGTGTGCATCAACATCAAAACCTGAATCCAAAGCATGTGATTTCACTAAATCACTGTTTGGCAGGTAGAGAGTCTCATTGTAGGCTGGTGTAGTCTTTTCTGTTTAATTTTTAATTCTTTCATTCACTTTTCTGAAACCTCATCAGTGACCCCCTCACTCTGCTCTGACCTTGGGCTCCTTAGAGTATGGATGTCTGAGGAGAAGTTGTCTCCAAGTTAGTTGAATGCAAATCCACTGTATTTTTATACAAGAGGGAAGAAGCCAGACATGGCTGGAACATAATAACAGACAATAATTCTTTCCACACAAAGAACCTTCTCCTGTTCTTTATGGGCAAATTAGACTGTCTACACTAACCTCTTATGTAAAATAAAATCTCTGATTTCCATATACTGTATAAAGGTGAGTGCTGAAAACAACAAAGTCTACAAGATAACGTTCTTTAGCAGGATTGAGCTAGTGAGAACTACTGGCTATTAAAACTACTCTAACTTGATCGTTTGTCTTTGTACTTCAGCAAATGTCCCTTTATTAATTCACTGCATTCTATCTAAATCTCAGGTTGCAAGTCTTGTGGAACAGATATTGGTTTAGGATTATTACTCAGGACAGCACAGAGGGCATCATATCCTCTTCAGTAGCCAAACCACAAGAAAGGGAATGAACAATCACCATTCTGAGTCTACAGAATGAGCACGTTTCATATGTTAACCTCCATAGAAGCACAAACAGCTCAGTCATCAACATGCTGTTCATCAAGGCACTTCCAAATAACAACTCCTCTAAGAACCAGGATACTATGGGTTGAATAGCATTTCTGCTCTACTTTTCCTTTTCTCTTTGAATTAATTTAGGCACCTTGAAGCCACATGTAGAAGTTGCAGTGACACTCACTGGAAGAGGTTGAGCTGACTACTTTCTGCTTCATGGTCTGCTGAGACTCCAGGCACCAGATTCTTTATAGTACTGATTACTCTCACATTTAAGCCCATTAAGCACTGCATATTTGCTGAGCTATCCAACTTTTATTTAGAAAGCTAAAAACCTGTGCCATCATCCCGCACTCTGCAGATGTCCCAGATATTACAGCAGCACGATCACTCTACTCTTTAGAGTACTTTGTTCCTGCCTCCGTGAATTATAGAGTGTCACATCAGAGCATGTGTTGCTAAAGTAGGAGGTTACCCAGCATGACATGACATGAGATATAGCTTGTGGGCTCAGAGAGAGGGGTGAAAGGGAGATACAACTAGATCCATATCTGATAAAAAATCAGTGACCAAAAATTTAGCTAAACACTTACTATCATCTTATGAGATTATTCAAAAAAAGGGTCAACTTTTTATTGTACAGTGATCTATAAGCAAAGTAATTTGATTACATAGCTATAAAAAGTAGACTCAAAATCTTTATTTGTATTTCGGTTAGCTCATAACTTCTGCTGATTCCAAAGATGCCCCACTTAGTCAGCATTAATACCCTCTGTAATTTGAAACATTCTGGAGAAGACCTTCAGTTTCATCAGTCTGGAATAGACATAGGGTGGAGTTCAAAGCCTGTATGTTTCTGTCAAAAACATGTTTATGATTTCCTGTCAAGCTCATCTCTTCACACTCCTCCCAGCCTTGCAGCTCCTCAGCATCAAAAAGCTCCCGAAGTCCACCAGTCTGTCCTGGGTTCAAAATTCCCTTGTCTTCGAAAAATCATTTTAATCCTTTTATTTTTCATTCTATGGTAGATCAGAACCAAAAGTTCCAGTGACAAAATTCTTTGCAGAAAGGCTTTACCTGTCTCCACACAACTCGACTCCAATGCTATAGAAAGAACCAAATTAACAGCAAAACTGCTGTTGCCATGACACATAAAACCAATTTCTTGGGAGACATTTAGGGCTTAGTCACACACCAGGCTCCTGTCCCTCTTCTTCTCTCTCTACCTACACCTAAGTGTACTTAGCAACAGGCAATGAGGAAGAGTCTCTCAAGTGAGAGATATATTAGCCTGGAGCCTTATTGTTCTCAAGGGAGAAGTACTTTCCCTGTCCTAGAATAATTGTTTGTAATTGCAAAACATCCTCTGACAAAGTAAAAACAAGATTCCCCTTGGCAAACTCAGACAGGTCAATGGTTATTTATTGTTTACAATATCATTACACATTTGAATTCAGTCATGAATCAGAACCCTAAGGGTCACCTTGCTACATATAGATGAATCTAAATGTATGGTTTTATATCCCTCCATTTCTGACTAAGATCTTTATAAGTGGGTCATTGAATTAGAGAAACACAGGCAGCAAAAAGCACTGGAAAGACATTCCAGGCGAAGTGCTTGTCATTTATTAATCTGGTACTTGTCCATTGAATGTTTTTGAGCAATATGAAGCAGGTTAGTTTCTGAAAGCAGAAAAAGGGAACTGAAGAAACATTTTGAATAACTGAGAAAGTTTCAGACAACAGAGAACAAACAGTCTTTTGCCTGCTAATTAAGAAAATGCATCATATATTGTAACCTTATTGGATGCAAAGGTTTATGTTCTTATTAGGTGTAATGCTTGTTTCAGCTCTGGTTTCAGTATTTTTTGTTAGAGTCCTGAACAAAAATCAGGATTCCCTTCCATGATTTGTCAGGTTTCTGGCAACTTTCTCTTGCAGGTTTTTGCTTGTTTCTGAAAGGTGACTCACAGAATAAGAACTATGTATTGGTGTGTTCCTGCACATTTAATGAAGACCTTTATTCCTCTGTTACAAACCTGCTGACTCCATCACGTGTGCATCAGAAAGATTTGCTCTAGTTCCCTCTCTAACTGTACCCCTACATCAGCAGAGAAATCTCTTCCAAAACATTGGTTATCTCCAGAACAAAGAGTTTAGTCACTGTATGCTTTCCCTGCAATCTAAATGTTTATAAAAATCAACCTCAAAGACCTACAAAATCTGTCTGTAAGGGCACTGTCTGGTGACTCAATGCATGTTACAGATGAGAACTGAGATGGAAGAGAATCAGCAACTTACTGCATCTTTGCTGAAAATGTCATACCTCTGAATATGAGAAAACACAAGCAAAAAAGCCAAAGTACATCTACCTGTTCCCTGTAAACAACTAACTCCACTCAGGTTTAATTAAATATTAATGGATGTCTTCCTAGATGCTTTTTAAAAAATAATAAGTAAACTCAGTAGCGTTTCATGCTTCCTGAGTTAACCCCATTACTCTTGACTTTGCTTTTGTGTGAAGGTTTATAGTAGACATAAAATTTGTTTTTCTATATTTTCCTGTCTATTTGCCAGTTGTCATGTGAAAATTTGCTATGTTTTGAAAAAAATGATTTAGCAGATGTTCCTTCTAGGTTGATTTTTCAGTCTGAGCAAAGAGGATGAATTTTAGTCTCATGGCTCTGAGACATCCTTACTTAGACACAGTCCTTCCAGTGGTGGGGAAGGGCTCTCTCCTCCCAACAAGCATCTGAGACAGACCTCAGAAAGGGGAGGAGAAAGAAAGAATTTTTTCAGGTGCCCAATCTGCATGTATTGCTCAGAGGCCCAGGAGCACACAGCTCCCCAAATTTTGAGTCAAGGAGGGAACTTCTTATTTCAGGTTCTTCTGGAATTTGAGAGGTTGAGAGGAGTAAATTAATTCACCTTTTTATGTAGCATGGTTCACCTGCTGCTATGATCTAGGCATCTTTTAAATGATACTTTTTCAGCACTAGTGACATTTTGTTCACCTGTATCTTCAGACAATGACAAATCTGGTGGGTGTTTTGTTCAGTTGAATTTTGAAGTATTAGATCTGACTGATGCTTTCATTGGAATGGAGAGTGCTGTGTTAGGCCAGAGGAAAGTGCTACTGAATGAAAGCCCAGTAGCCAGTGTCCTGCAACGGCCCATCATGGATGCTTAGGTGGGAAAATAAGCATAGCATAAGCATGTGAAGAGATATTAACCCACAATACTTTCCCAGCCTGCAGAATTCTACCATACAAGGGCTTCTGATCCAAAAACACTCTTTTCATGTTTAGTAGCAGCCCAAGCTCATCGGCTTTTCAGTTGATTAATTAGATGCATCCAACCACTTCTTTAACATCTCCAACATATCCACAAGTGGCAAGGAAATCTGGCAGTGCCCATTGGAGCAATTATCTAATTTAACAAATTAGATAATCTTTAGTAGGCTTTTGAACTTAAAATTTGAGAAACCTCTCCATATCACTGTTGTCATCTTACATCACTCTCCAAATCAAGGAGAAAAATTTTCTGCCATCAAAATTCCTTACATTCCATTTTTTTTTCAATAAGTAAAGAATTGTGTGTTTTCTCTGCAAAGCAGTATAGAGAAGCAAAGGCTACAATCTTTCTAAGCTTACACACATACTGTATTTGTTGCTTTTCACATTCTCATGGCAGCATAATATAATCAGACCATTTCCCACTCTTTTCTTTTGGTCACAGGCAGATTATGAATGGACTTCTCTTGGACCATGTGAAGGAAATACTAATTTACCAGGATGTGCCCTTTCCTCAGGGTGACAGGTTATATAGAGAGGTTTTTCATCAACGTGTTTTATCTCCTGCCAACCATATGGAAAGCAAGAAGAAAAGTCTGGACTTAGTGACTCCTAGGAGACTTAAAATGAGACAGAAGGGAAAGCACATCCATTATAAGTGTTATTTTTAAAGCATAGCTTTACAAGACTCTCAAAATGTAAGAAATTGAAAACTATATTCAAAAAAATAGGTAGTCAGGTATGTAAGCATATACAGTTTTAAAGATTGTATTTTGAAGATGGATTTGTGGATTTTAAATTTAGAATGGGCTTGATCACTTCTCTGATACCGTATATACTATAGATTGACATATGGGTGGGAGGAATCCACTCCTTCTTTAAATCTAAATTTATTGAGCGATAATAAATAATAAAGTGCTGATCCTATGCACCTGATGATCTGAAGGGTTGGCTGGTTTGGGAAAAAAAATGCGTGAAATTTTACAGTTGGTTTTAAACCGGCCTTTACAGTATATAGAGTGCCTAAAATAATTTTTTTCCCCTAAAAAGACCAACTTTATCTCAATTGTTGCTGATAATGTTGGATCTCTGAAGCCCTCACTTAAATATGTACTTCCTGACAGTTTTAGTGATGTGGCCATTAGTGGGTTGAGGCTTTCATTTCTCAGTAGAGACTTTTTGTTTTGGCAGATGAGTATTAATTTTATTATATAGTACCAATGATGGAAAAGACTTCTAACTATCTGCATGGGGACTCTTTCTGGGGTTTAAATGTTTGCTACAAATTTATCCCACACAGTGTGGAAGAAACACATGGCAAAAGATAAAAAGCAGATCACATTAATGGGTTTGAGAGGGTTATGTGAACTTCCCTCCTATATTTTGACCAGATATTTTTGTTTGGTTTTTTTGTGAAGTGTGATAGACTTGACAAAATTTAAACTTGCCTTGAGAGGAGGAATACAAAAGAGACTTTTGGATCAATCCAGCAATTATACAGCAAATGTATTTGAATATTCTCTGGAATATTTTTGTATATTCTGCTATTACTTTTTAATAAAGAATGGAAGTATACATAAAAGTTTACAGATTCTGATACAAAATCAGTAAGTGTCTTCACTTTAGGACTTTTCTTTTGAGAAACTAAGAACTCTGAATAAACCTGATACACATAACCCTGACTCTTTTAGTGAAACTACATCTCAAACAAGAGTCAACAGCACTTGGGTTACAAAGGAAGGAGACAAGGAGCTCTTGTTCCTGGTCATCTATGGCTTAGCATGCATGATTCTGGTACATTTGAGATCTTGTTCTCATGTGCCAGGGGGCTGCTCCATTCCTCCAAGGAAGACTGCTCCAAGAGGACACCAGCGGTGAGATCCCTTTCATGTTCCTCATGATCCCTGTGCTGTTTCATCTTTGACCCTCCCAAGCTCCACAAATTTCCATGCATATCAGACCTGCAGCAACTTTGCTCTGCTCAGGCACTTTGCTAGACAAGAAGTGAAACCTGGTTGGGTGAGGCAGTATTGTGAATGGCTGGATGCCATCTCCTCACCTCTTGAAACAGGTACTGTACAGGAGCAGGGATGCACTGGGACTACTGGTGTTCCTTGGAGTCAAGCTAGTTAAAGTGGTACTAAAGAGAAGACACTATCACAATGCCAGCCTTGTAACACCATTTTTTTGGGGTAATATGCATATTGTAACTCATTTGACAGCTGACCTAACAAATACCTGCCACATTGCCTCTCTCCATTCTGCTTCCCAAGTGAAGTTCCTTGGGTCCTTCTATAAGATGTTCTACAAATATAAGTTACTCTGCAAAACAAAAATGTTTATTTCTTTTCCCTAATTTGGTGCCTTTTTCATCATTCAGGTCAAATTTTTTTTTCTCTTTTTCACAGGATCAATATAATTCACCAGGAGAAAAGTCTATAGCAAAGGAAGTATACCCTCTGAGGGCAAAATACTGGTGAACACAGTGAGCTTGCACACAAGGCCATTTTCACCAGCAAGTGAACAAAAATCTCACTTTTCAGAGTATCCCAGCAACTAAGAGTAAAAACTTTTCAAAGACAAGGCATTAACCTGTTTCATTAACTTCACTGGGAGGTAGCATTTGCCTGCATCTGAAAAAAAGTGGAGGTGGATTTGAACCTTAGATAGCAGGCAGTTTAAGTCACTTCTGTTTATTTTGCGCCTAGACCACTATCTTCCTCTCATCTGTACCTAAGGTAAATTGTTCTTCCTTGAGCGCACTCTTTATCTTAACAGTATTGCTCAAAACAACCAAAGTTCAAGTTAGGAGACAATAAAATATATCAATTCAAATAACATTAGAAGTTCAGAAAGCCCAGGATATGGACATCTGTGGATGAACACAACATTTGAGGTTAACAGTCAGAATTGTGTTTGAAATTCCTCTATTGGCTCATGCACTGGAACAGCAATCAGAATTCATGAAAAATAAAATAAAAGGTCAAAATTAGTGACAGTAGCTCATGCTCAGTGAAAAGTTAACCAGCTATTTTAAAAGCATGGTTTTTTCCTGTTCCCCATCAATATGCAAATATTAGCCACAACAGTTTTAACAGTCCTAACAGAGCTGGAGAGCACAATTCCTAACAGAGAGATTTTCCCAACACAAGAAATTGCCCACATTATGTTCCAAGAGCCTTATGAATAGGAACCGTGAAAAACATTGCATGGTAATCTACAAGCAGTCAAACTCCATTAATTTATTTTTATTTCTGCAATGTAAGGCTCAAACTATTTCATTACAGGGGTTTCTGAGGGGTTATGGTATCAGTGCCACTCTGTCTGTATATGCTAAAAGCACAAAAACTACAGGGAGCCATTGACCTACTAAAAGGCATAAGAATATCTGATATAAAGTGCTTTAGGGCTTTGAATATTTTTTTTTAAAAACCAACACCCAGATCTACCCTCAGCATGAAAGCCTAAGGCAACAAGTTGTCAATCCAAATTGTAGCAGTGGGAAGAATGATTCCTACTAGCGGCCCAAAAACTGGGACACCGACTTTTGGAAAATCTTTCCCCTGGGATGCCATGCTAATATATCTTTATAGCACAGCTTTTTTGGGTATCAGAGAAGGCCCTGCTGAGTAATTGAAGCCAGAATAGGATAGCCCATGCACAAAATCCAGCTTACGTGCCCAAATTATGAGGAATTGGGCAACCATAGGGTCAGGATTTGTGAATTTCTCCCATGGAGAGACAAGGAAGAAACTCCAGGCAAATTTTTGGAGGAATATCCTTGTTACTGAAGCCTGTTCCTGCTTCAGGATTTTCTGTTGAAGGGGGGTAAAAATATGTACCCAGAGCTGCATCACCTATGTGCTGACTTTTGTCCCTGTCCAGCCCCTGTACAGTCAGTGTGAAAAATCTCACCACTACAGACAAACCCACCCACAAGTATCATCCTGTCTGAGAAGCTCAGTGTGGAAGGAGGCAATGAGGTCAGATGGACACAGATTGAGAGACACTTCATCAAGGCAGCCTTGTGTTGCCTGAGCAGCTTTTGAAGGGCAAAAGGATAGCCTGCACACATGCTGGGAGGGAATGGATAACACAGTAGTTGTATTTTTGACAACACCAACACACTCTGTGGTAGTGACGGTTGTTCACATCTCAGGATTCTAACAACAGTACATGGTTTCAAGTATGGATGCAAAACCTCATTCTTCGCCTTCAGTGCTAAGAAAGTCCGTGCTTGTAGGTGGCTCCCACATGGTAGGATGCGCTGAGTTATCTTGCAGCATCATCTGCATGGAAACAAAACATTGTACTTCCCCGCCCTGAAATAAACTAGGGCCCACCAACCAGAGATCCACTGTTAACAGTTCCACAGTAATAAAAAGTTTCTATTTTCATAAGTGACAATGTTTGAGGTTTTGAGTATTTGTGAAGACAGAGAACCCAAACAGCTACTGTTTTAGGTAGACAAAAACAGATGCATTTGCACATTCAGGCTCTTTGTTTATTTTCAGGTCTTATGGAAAAAAATATTAAGAAATATTTGGAATTTCAAAGTCACAATTTTCTAGAATGCTTTCTCCTGACTCATTCCTATGCCAAGGTTGCTCGGACTGCTGCTAAAAGAAATTGCATCACAGTCTCGCACGCAAATTAACAGCCTGTTTCTCATCTCCAGAAGTTGTTTTCTGCGTCTTGTAGCAAGTTGTGCTCCATCATAATTGTAAAGAGAGGCTTTTTTCACAACTGAAATCCTGATATACCCTCTTCTGCCACGGATGTACCTCTGCAGCACAGCATCCTGCTGTCTGGCCTGCATTTTCAGAAGAGAGAAAAAGGAATGGTCTGCCAGTAACAGCAAAACACATAGGAATGCTGGAGCAGGGACAATTGTGCTAAGGATAAACAAATTTATAAGCTAGTGTATTCATAGATGTACTGTAACAAGGATTTCCAAGCCAAACAGGACAATGGCCTTCTGACCTAAAAATGCATTTTACCTTCTAATCAGCACTTTATTATTTCCTACAATGTTCAATGAGAAATATTGGTGCTTAATCATGAGGGAAGATAGCAATAAGTAAAATATTCTGTTTGGGAATAGAATGAATATTTATGCTACTGTACGGTGACATTATTTCAGGGGCTGGATAAATAACCCAAGGCATTTCCAGAAGAAGGCCTTTCTAGTCATCCAGACTCGTCTTAAATTGGATGAGCACCGTGCTGACAAAAGTTCACTATGTCCCTTTGAAAATCACCCTCGAGTCAATGGCTTCCAAGGAGTTGCAGACCAAACTACTGCAGTAGCAATTCCCTGTACAAGATAGAATTTAACAGATTTTTTTTTTTTTTATGTGCAAGCACCTTTGATTGAAATTTACTTGAAATATTTTGGTCATTTGAACAAGGTACTGGATTTATAACTTCTACAATACTCTCCCTGCCGTACCAGATGATGTTTAGTCATTAGGGCGTGCCTAAACAGCAATGTTAACCTAAAGCCCCTGTGCTCTTTTCTCTTCATGCATGATTCTTGCTCACAGAGCTTCATGCAGAGGAGCTGAAAAGAGGATTTCCATTGGGGAAAAAAAAACAGACAACCTTCTAGAGGCAAACAAATTCAGAGTTTTTAATACCAGAGCTATTGTTACAAAATAATAATCCAAATTATTGGATTAGGAATATTTTACACAATTTACGGTCTTAATGTTTCCAATGAGGCCAAACAGTGTTAAGAAACATGGCCCACACATTTAGTGTTTCAGTTAACCTTCTATGAATGTTGCATATAAGGAAGATATCCAACTGGTCTTAATTTACATTAATTAGTGTATCCTAAGCAATGGTTAAATGTATGTTGAATATCTGCTTAAACTCTGAAAAGGTGTATGATCTACCGGATAAAGCACAGGACCAGAACCCAACAGAACTGGATTCTGCTCCTAGCTAACTCCAAGGTATCAAGCTCTCTCATCTGTGCCTCAGATACTCAATTGGTAATGCAAGAGAACAAGTTTGCCTGAACTATACTCTTTAACACAAACCAAATCTCAGTGTTGCAATTTGCAAAACGTTTAGAGTGTACCTGCCTTTTCAAGTCAGAGAATGGCAATGGAATGTCTTTGTTTCTGGAGTGATTAGCGTTAAGTGCAAGTGCCTCTTCACTACTCCCTTGGGCATGAATGACTAAGTCATTGAGATACCAAGAGATATAATTAGCCTCTTCTGCTCTCTATCAGCAATGCAACCTTTTCCTTGTCTGTCAGTAACCTGTTCCTCGTTTCAGGAAAACACCCTCTTTCTGCAGCACCTATGAGATCTCCTGCAGAAGCAGTGAATATTACAGTGTTCAAGGTATGGAGAGTTCAGAGAGAGATAAAAAAATTAGATACATTCATCTAGATGAAAATACAAAGCCAAATGAGCAAATATTTTTTACTCAAATCTTAAAAGCCAACGCTTGGGAACAGATTGTCCTGCCGCCAAACAAACACTATGAACAAGGATTACTGGAGATCACTTCATCACAACCTAAAGGTCCTTTTACACTTCTACATCTCTGTCAACCAGTGAAAATAGTCACAGAGAGTGCCTCCATCATTGTTGTAGGATGCCTGCAAATTACTAGCTTTTTTGCCTAGCTTTCCTCTGTGCTGAAAAAAAGAGGAGCACTTCCAGGTTTAAGGAAGGTGGAATTCAGTGCCCAGTTCTAAGAATAATGAAAGTTTTCTTCCAAAGTTGTTGTTTCATCTGTATTACACCTTTTGTCCACCCCTTGCACACTTTCTGTACCATCTCAACTCTCTTTGTTTCTTTGTTTTTACAGCCTTGCTCAGCCAATATACCTCATGCATTTTAAAGACTCCTGACTTAGTCAAAATCAAGGTACCAGAGGATATCTGCAGCTTCTTACATTTTTTAATCAATACTTCTTGGTTTTTTTCCTTTGTCCACTGTGTTCCACATAGTGGAAGTCCTTTAAAATACGCTGCAAGCAAATTCACTATCCAATCTGAACTTCTTTTTTCTGCCTATAAAAAATACTACACTTACTGTGCTCTTCATTTCAACGTCAGCTTGAGCTTGCAATAGAGAACACCACCACTAAGCAAGGCACTTCCCTCCCACCCATACAGATCACTACTTTTCTGGTACCCTCCCATGTGCCAGCAGAAACAGTTGTTGGCAGCACAATGAAGAGTCAGGAAGTTGACACGGGTAAAAATAACTATATTTTGCTCTGTTAGCTCTTTTCTGCATCAATGCTTATGCTGGGCTAGAGTAGCTGGTGAAGGGAGGGTGTACAGAGAATGCGGAAGCCAGAATAATCACCCAGAGAAAAAGACAGGGCAGGACTGTCCTTTTTTGGCAGCAGTACTAGTTTCTGCTGGCTTAAACTGCTTCTAAAGTCAGGGTACCAGGCCTCGGGCCCCACTGCCTGTCATGCAAATATGTATCACTTCACTGTTTCTTTGTAGCCTTTTGTCTCCTTCTATCTTGCACTCTGCCTTTTATTACGGGAGAATTTTGGAACATGTTTGCTTTTGTGTAGTGATTAGAAAAAGTAACATAGTTGCAGTCATAAGAGAAAATGCATGTAGTAAGAGAAATGTTTCCATTAACTCAAACGATTTTTTACACTTTTTTTCTCACAAAGCAATAATTCTGATTCATGCTTCATTTTTGGGCATAAATATATCTTGCTGAAAACTGGAGCAAAAAAATTATCCAGGAATCAGATGTGCCTGCACCAAAAACATTCTCAACACATTGCATCTCTCTGCTCAGGACTGTCATAACACATCTCTCTTGCAGGACTTTTTTCTAAATTTTGAAGGAGCTACCAGCAGTTATTTTTGTGAGACAGAATATTATCCTTCTGAGAGTGACAGGCGAGTCTTGCTGTCTTAGAAAGTCCCTTCCCACGGCCACAGAATCAATCCACCAGTCTGAAATGCTCCTGAAAGGGCTATAGTAAAAGCAACTTCTTTTGTCGCTTCACCTCAGCTGTTGTCTCTCAGCTGTCTGAGGCTTTGAAGACACAGAAGGTGAAATAGTATCTAGAAGCACTTAGACATGGCAGTGGCAAGAGTGAAGGGACTTTTCAGGCTGAAATACCAGAAGAGGAAGCAGGCAGATCTGATGGAAATAGTGCATAACTTGAGGCATCTCTAGTATCTTCAGTATGCTCTACTCCCTTCCTTCCTGATGAAGGGAGCAGAGACTCCTAAGGTCCTGTAGTCCCTTGGGAAGATTCACAGGGCTAGAAAGTAATCTATAAAATCAACACAGACAGGACTATCAACAGAACTTCCTCATTCCCTGGCAACAATGTTGGAAGAGTGATCCCCGCCTTGGCTTGTCTCCTTTCTTCTCTCACCTACCCACTGCCTCGCTTGTACACTCTCACCTCATTGCCAAATAACCACAGAAATGGCCAGCATGAGTGACACCAAGAGAAGATGGCTGTGAAGCTCTTAGAGGTGTCCAGGAATCTCTTTCCTCTCTGTCTTCAGGGGAGACATGGACACAGGCCACTTTCTTTGGGTTTGTGAAGAGCCCATGGCATTGCTGCAGCCCAAATAAATCAGCATAAAGAGATCTGCCATAATGTTGCCTATTTTGTGTGTATTTCAAGTTTCACTCGAAATACATTGCAAAACTTCCTATTAAAATGTTTTCTATTCTCATTGATATGTTCTACTGATTGTTGATAGTAGAAATAAACCCTTCTCCCTTTTACATTTATTTTGATGATTTTAATGGCACCCTCTTCCTTTGTTAACAACCAATTTAAAATTTCACAGGGCAGATTTGAGCATGAACTATGCACATCTGGCTCTGTAATCAGTGTAACTAGGACTTAGTGATAACTTCTCCTGAGGTTTTTCCCTTGTTTTTTAGAAATCAATCAACTCATTTCTAATTCTTCTTGGTTTTATACAAATATCTGATCTATGTTAGAAAACTTTCACATTTCTGTTGTTGTCTCAATGTCAGATCACTTCCTTTCTCCTCTAAGAAGAGTCACAAGCAACAGGCAGAGTACCAGGAGTGGAAATAATATTTGTCTAAAGTCTCTGTCTCAGTTGAACCACCAGAGTGATAACACAGCAAACAGAATGAGCACTCTGGAAGAAAGTTTGTCTTTGAAGGTGCATGATATCACATAAAAAACACCTACAGAATATTTACTGATGGCTTGGAAATCTTTCTCACCTCTGTCTAAGCGTAGCACATTTGAAGCAAGAAAAGAGGGACTACCTCACAGTCAGGAAACATTAAATATATAATTACTTTCCTTGGCACAAGCTGTACAGCCCCAAGATTCTTACTAATATATAAGATAGGATACACCTGTCATATTTTGAATGTACATAAAACCAGGACTTGCAAAGTTAAATACTTCTGAAAAAATTGTCTCAGTTTCAAATTGGAAGTTATATTTGTAGTAGGTAGTCATGTAGTAAGATAAATAGTTTATGCATATAGTTAGGCAGATTTCAGTTTCCACCTTCTGCCTCAGAAGCAGCAATAGTATTTTGGCATAAGGGCTTTTACTGGGGGTAAGGGAATCAACATTTTTTATTTAAAACATGCCCAAGGTCCCTGCAGATTGGTACATAGGCATATTCTTTATATGACACATTGAAACATCTTTTGTCCTAAAGGTCAAGGAGTGAAAACTGATGATGCAGGGCTCCAATTCTCCTTTGCATTCACTGTAAAGTCTTGGTCAAGACAAGCTCAATCCTTTTACAGTGCCTGAATCTGTTTTTACTTCCCACTTGAAGCAAGGTACACTTTGAATAATTTCTCTATAGTTTCATTCTGTTATACTTTCCTTTCATTCTCAGGTAAATTCAGTCTGACAGCACTCATTGTAAAATATGAATCCTTCCCAGGAAACACAATGAGATTCAGAGTGAAATAGTATAGCAAGTTTTCAACATATTCTCTTGGCAAAATAGAAAGTGGTTTCATAGCTTTTTTAAATGATACTATGGAGAAATCATTGCGTCTCTTCCCAGACAGTAGGGTCTTGCTAGAAGGAACTTACATGTCATCAGCTACAGAAATTAATATAACCAATTAACCAGCCTGTGATTCCCTTAAAGACATCAGTGGGAAGAAATTACATCCTCCAGTCCTTGGAAAAAAAAAAAAAAAACCAACGAAAAATAAGTACTGATGAACTGTTAATTTTTTAATGGCAGATGACACAGGAGTGATTGATGTTTAGGATGGAGCAAGGATCCCTCTATTTGTACAATTTCTTAATGCCAGTGAACGCAGGAGGCTGGTCCACTCCTATTGTTGAAAAGGTCTAATGTCTGCTTTGGCAGAGTTGTCTGGCTTCCCAACTGTCTTGCAATTTGGCAGCAGTGTAAATTAAATAGGGATAAGAGTCACCAGGTGTGGGAATCCAGGACACATGAATATCTCCTGTGCCTGTCCTGAGAGGTCTTATTTCTCAGGAAAGCACAGCTTTTAGTCTTTGGTCATGGAAAAAGCTTCCAGGACTTTGTGAGAAGTTGAGTTTTTGTAAATGTATATAGTAGATGATATTGTAGTTTATCACGGGGGAAAAAGTAGCTTTTGGGTTTTAGCATGGATGTAGGTGAAAGATGGAGGACTTTGGGTGTTGACTCAGCTTCTTCCTTCTTCATCTACTCCATTTTCTGTAGTTTTGGGTAGCACAAATGATTGGTTAGACAAAGTCACAATGCAGATGTAACACGACTGAAGAATAATTAGGAATTGGTAGAAAAATAAAAATATACTACGTGTTAGGTACGTTGTGGAACTCAACTGGGTAAGGTATCTGTATAAAAATCCTTGTAATCGTCCATTTTGTGGCTTTCTGGCACATGTCATTTAAGTGTGCAGGGCCTGTTGTCACCTAAGGCTCCGAACTGTGATAAAGAAATAATAAACAACTGAAGACCGAAGCCAGTGACCCCTGCTTGTCTCTTTCCTGGTTCCTGACCCTGGCACAGACTTTTCTCAGGGGATTCCCGGTAAAGGGGATCCCCGTGGTGAGCAGCAAAGACTCCCACATCAAGTGCCCTCTGTGCAGGTGATTCCGACATCTGGTGCCCCTGTGTGAGGAAATAGGCGGACCCTGACAACCAGGAACCTGGGTACTCATGGCAAAGCAGGAATCCAGGATAATTTGTGCAATCATGGGAAATGAGAACAAATGAATGTGAAAGAGAACAAATTCATCAGGAAATGGGAAGGCTGGGATCTGAGAAATGCCTGTGAGGTCTTTCTTTTTTTTTTCTGAATTGTTATAATTATCTCTCAAGAAATAAAGGATCACTGATCTCTTAATTCATCAAATATGTTGAAAACTCTGTTTTAGTATAAATGCTTATAGTTCAGCCATTCCTTAGCATTTGCTGCCCTTTTCCTCTATTGTATCTCTCAAATATGTTTCAATTCTTTGAAGGATAATGAAAACTCTCTCCTAAGAAAAGGGAAGTCATGAGTAATAGAGCAACTGAAATGGTACCTGAGGTTGGCTTGGCAGTAAGCACAGCTGGTGAGCTAATAAAGTTGGCATTACTTACAGATTCTTTTCACTGTGACCATGTGATTAATGTCATTCTATACCATCTCAAATTCTTCATAAGGGAAATAGAAGGTTGCAGTATTTTTGGAATATGCCTCTGTCAGAACAGGCTCATTGTCTACTCTAAAAATCCTTAATGGAATGCAGCTTCAAAGCTAGGAACATATGACAAAGTACACCTTGATTCTTCGGCAAGAACTGATTATTACAGGGCACAAAGAAAACGTGTTGATCCATTAGATCAACACAGATGACAAACACTATGGTAGGGAGTGTTTCATTACTCAGATTTCATTAGGAAGAATATTAGGGCTTTGACTCTTCTATTCTCTTTAGAATAATGGCAGAGTTTTGGCTCAGTTTCTGTGACATTGCTAACACTGATTAGACAGGGTGCTCAAGTTTTAAATCATAGATTATTCAGGTTGGAAAAGACCTTTAAGATCTTAAGTTCAACTATTAACCCAACACTGCCAGGTCCATCACTAAACCATGTTGCTAAGTGAGGTATCTACACATCTTTAAATACTTCCAGGGATGGTGACTCAACCCCTTCCCTCAGGAGCCTGTGAGTATTAGAAAGAATTTTTTCCAAATATCCAATTTAAACTTCTCCTGGTGCAATCTGAGGTAATTTTCTCTCACCCCATTGCATGTTACTTGTGAGAAGAGACTGATCCCCACCTGGATATACACTCCTTTCAGGTGATTGTAGACAGTGATAAGGTATCCCCTGAACTTGCTTTTCTCCATTGTCAAACAATCCCAGCTCTCTCAGCTACTTCTCATCAGACTTGTGCTCCAGACCCTTCACAAGCTCCATTTCCTACTACCTCCATGCTCTAGCACCTCTACTGGGAGGGGCACAAAACTGAGCACAGTATTTGAGATGCAACCTCAACCAAGTACTGGGGGGGTGATCCCTTCCTTTGTCCTGATACAGGCCAGGATGACATTGTCCTTCTTGGCCACCTGGGCACACACTGGCTCATGTTTAGCCAGCAAACACAGGTCCTTCTTGTCCAAGCAACTTTCCAGCCACTCTTCCTCCAGCCTCTTCCTCTACTGGAGTTGTTGTGACCCAAGTATAGGACCTGTCATTTTATTTTATTGAAAGTCATACAGTTGGCCTCAGACCATCAGTCCAGCTGTTCCATATCCTTCTGCAGAGCCCTCCTTCCCTCCAGCAGATCAACACTCCCACCCAACTTGGTGTCATCTGCTTACCAAGGACACCCTCAATCCCCTACTCCAGATCAGCGATAAAGGTACTGAACATGGTTGACCCCAACAGTGACCTCTGGAGAAAACCACCGGGGACTGATGGCAGACCAGATTTCCCTCCATTCACCACCACCCTTCAGGCTCAGCCATCCAGCCTATTTTTCACCCAGCAGAGAGGGCATTTGTCCAAGCCACAAGCAGTTTCTCCCGGAGAATGCTTTGGGAAACAATGCCAAAGGCTTTACTGAAGTCCAGACAGACGACATCCTCAGCCCTCATCCACCTTGTCATAAAAGGACATGAGGTTTGTCAGGTAGGACCTGCCTTTCATACATCCATGCTGTCTGGTCCCGATCCTCTGATTGTCCTGCACATGCTGCATGATGGCACTCAGGAAGATTTGCTCCTTGAGCTTCCCCAGCACTGAATTCAGACTAAAAGGCCTGTGGTTCCCTGAATCCTACNCTTCCTCTACTGGAGTTGTTGTGACCCAAGTATAGGACCTGTCATTTTATTTCATTGAAAGTCATACAGTTGGCCTCAGACCATCAGTCCAGCTGTTCCATATCCTTCTGCAGAGCCCTCCTTCCCTCCAGCAGATCAACACTCCCACCCAACTTGGTGTCATCTGCTTACCAAGGACACCCTCAATCCCCTACTCCAGATCAGCGATAAAGGTACTGAACATGGTTGACCCCAACAGTGACCTCTGGAGAAAACCACCGGGGACTGATGGCAGACCAGATTTCCCTCCATTCACCACCACCCTTCAGGCTCAGCCATCCAGCCTATTTTTCACCCAGCAGAGAGGGCATTTGTCCAAGCCACAAGCAGTTTCTCCCGGAGAATGCTTTGGGAAACAATGCCAAAGGCTTTACTGAAGTCCAGACAGACGACATCCTCAGCCCTCATCCACCTTGTCATAAAAGGACATGAGGTTTGTCAGGTAGGACCTGCCTTTCATACATCCATGCTGTCTGGTCCCGATCCTCTGATTGTCCTGCACATGCTGCATGATGGCACTCAGGAAGATTTGCTCCTTGAGCTTCCCCAGCACTGAATTCAGACTAAAAGGCCTGTGGTTCCCTGAATCCTACTTCCAGCCCTTCTTGAAGATGTGCAACACATCTTCAAATGTGCAACACATTTTAGTTTCCAGTTAACTGGGACATCCCCAGATAGCCAGGCTTGGTGAGAAAGGATGCTGACAGTATCAGTGAACACTTCCCTCAGTTGCCTCAGGACCCTTGAGATGGGTTCCATCCAGCCCCACAGACACATTTGTGTGTATAAGTATAGAAGGTCACAGGGCCACAGAATATTCTGAGTTGGAAGGGACCCACAAGGATCACCAAGTCCAGCTCTTAAGTGAAGGACCCATATGAGGATTGAACCCACAACCTCGGCATTATTAGCACCACGCTCTAACCATTGACCATTTCCCCTTGTGTTACAGAGCTTCCTTCTCTTCCAGAACAAACGGCTGGGTACCCAAAGAACAACCAGTCTTACTATTAAAGACTGAGGCAAAAAAGACAGTAAGTACTTCATGCTTTGTCCCTCTGCTGTTCCCCCCATTCCCCACCCCCGCATTGTTTTTCCAATAAACTGAAGAGTCTTTCAGATTATCCACAAAGTAGATCAAATAAGAATGGCTTGAAAGAGCAGACTACAGCATCACAGGGCTTTGCATCAGCAAGTTTCCATGGTCACAATCAGGTAGTGAAGAAAGCTTTTGTAAGCACATGTCAATGTTCTTTGTAAACATCTCCCTTCCGGTGTTGTATGGCTTTCTTAAACAATATTTGTGTTTCATTCTGAATTCTTTTCATTACACAAGTGAGGTGACAGGTAAGTTAAAAGAGAAGAATCTTGCTTAAGATTTAACAGGACTTATATTTGTAGAATGTGTGACAATCTTGGAGAAAGCAGTGACTGTTTTTGGCTGCCCCAGCTCAGGCTGCCTAAAGTTGCTGGAATAGCCATGCACGGATTGATATCTCCAAGTGACTGGACAACAAGGCTGTAGCTCAGTGCAGTGTGTCTATCACTCCTCTGATCCAGGTCCTGGATCTGTGCTGGAAATGTGGTTCTTTCTGTACAGGAGGGAACTTGAATTTGCAGCAAATTCTAGGGGCATTCACTTGCTCTCTCTGTGTCCACATGAGACAGGCCACTCTACCACCTGCACAGAGTTTCTGTAATGCACAGAGTTTGTGTAACGCCTTAATGCTCAAACACTGCCAGCATTCTTGCAGTGGCCTCTCGAATACACACAGGCTCCACCTGCCTCTGTGAGGAGAGGAAATACAGGTTTGAACCTTCTTCGTACCTGGAAGGAAACTGTCATCTTTTTCCTGTTTTGAAAAGGGTGATCCACCATACAGCCCTATCTGAGAACTGAGGGTGTTTCAGGTAATGAAGATGAGTATAGACACTTTGTTTCCACCTAAGTGCTAGTTAAGATGTCCAAGCCCTCCTCTGATTTAGGCGTCACACCTTCACAGTCCTTGTAACATGAGGAATGCAAACTGGAAGAAGGACAAGGCAGGGTAAGAAAAATAATTTTTGCTTCCCAATTACAATGGATCACATCCCATTGAGGAAACTAGTTGCCAACAAAGTGGAGCCGTGGAAAACCTTGAAAAATTGGATTTGCTGATTCTTTTGTGAGAATAGGAGCAGTAACTGCTGCCTCTGGAAATTGCCATGCCCCAGCAGTACTAATGGTTTTCCAATGTTCTGGCATCCACAGAAAATGGATTCGTCACAAGCACTACAGCCGATTTGTTGTTCCAAGGTGCTGCTCTGAACAACTGTCTATGCCTAGAGGAAAGCCAGTGGCAACCCGTGCCTGACCCACTTTACCCCAGTGAAGTTCTTCATTAAGAAGCAAAGAAATATTTAAAACTGTGCTGGAGGGATCTTTCAGGCCATTTGCATTCTTTGTACATGTGAGAGATTAGCAAAATTTCACAGGCAAAATTTTTCTTCTTAAAAAGTACATTTTCAAGTAGAAAGAAACAATCTGTGAATCCGTGTGATGTTCTTCAAACCATTTTAAGCAGAAGAAAACAGGGAATGTCCAACAACCTCTACATCTTGGGTTTGATTTTTTTCAGAATGAAACATTGGATTTTTTTTCAAACTGCACTCTTGAAATTTCTTTAAATATAATTAAATTTTGAATTAGAAGAACTGACAGTCCTGTAAACAGAACTTTGTTTTATGGGATTTGTAGAGGTGTTGCCCCCTGGGCTGTGAACCAGAGAACCAGCTCTCTGTTGCACCTAGAAGCATGCCTTCCATTCTCCAAAGATGAGAATTTTCTAGAAATTTCGTGTGCTCAAAGTAGCTATGACAACTCAATTCAGGAACTGCATACCTCCTGCCTGGGCTCAACCATGGCTGTAGAAAGCAGCTGAAAACAGGTTTTCCACAAATGCCGGCCATGAGTTAAATGCAGATATAATCTGGACACTGAGACAGGAGACAGGCAGTGCCTAGAGCAGGAATGTGCTTGTGGTTGTGGGAAGGTTTGTGAGGTGAGACTGCTACTTTCTAATAACCTAACCTGGGAAAAATTTTGCTTTTGAGATTTTCATTCAAGTTTTCTTTAAGCTTTCTTCAGGTATTTCAGTAAAGTAGTTATATATTCAAGAATGCCCAAACTGAAGCAACTCCTCCTACTTTCAGTCATCTCGATGGGTTGACGGGGTTGAAAAGTAAGGTTTTCCCTATAGATGTGGAATAGCTTTTGGAAATGCTGAAGTAATTTGGATGTGCTAGATTCCAGCATCAGACTCTGGGATTAACACTGCTTAAAATTATTCCACTGAATGCAATGGGCTATAGAAGAATCTTTATATAAAAAAATTTTTAAAATTATTTTTCATTTCCCATAAATCATCTAGATTTTTTAAAATTAAAATGGATATAAGATATTCATTGTTGTTGAACTAAACACATTAATAATACAACATAAACTGGTTGTTTCAGGGAAGCAGAAGGAAATGACAAAAAAAAAAAAGGAGATTTTTTTCCCTTAATAATAGTGTATACAAACCCCAAAGTCTACTATGAATGCTCCAGATGGACAAATTTCTTTTTGCTATCATGCACACAAGCTCTAAGAGCTACTGATAATGAGTGCTAACTTTGTTATAGCGCACTTTAAATCTATAACATGCTATAATTCTCTAATAAATTTTAAAAATAGCATATGTTCTTTTCTCACCTGCTAAACAGATGGCAAGGAGTGAAAATTCATTTATTTGACTTTCTTTTTTTTTTTTTTTATTATTGCTTTGGGCATCTTAAATTTAAATAATCAGACTCAAAGTAGTAACTTCAATCTAAAACAGGCATGCTTTGGAGAAAGGAAGGATCCTTTTTCAAAGGAAAAAAAAGGCTCTGCTAAATGGTAAGTAATTAGTCACAACATGCTACTAGGGGCTGTTTAATTGAGGCTGCCATACTAAATTAACCAGATACATGGCCTTGAAAGGACTAGTAAAGCATAACTACTTACAGATGTTTTTGATTATTCTGTATTAAATCATGTGCTTTTCCTTTGATTTTTTTTATTTGTTTTTCCACTCCAAGAAAATTAAAATGCAAATCAAACTAGCCCAGTGTTTCTTTCTCCCTAAATGGTAGGGCTTGAATGATTGAATATTAGCTGCCAAATTCTCACTAGTCTACTCTCTGTGGGTGGATTCATGAGACAGAACTAACTCACAGTTCTTGTCTGTCCTTAATGACAATCTAATCAAGTTAATCCATCCTAGTTTCAGGCTTTAAAGAGCAATTATGACTGCATAGCTCTATGTGTCCCATAGATGTGGGGAGCACCTGGAGAACTGCAAATGAGTTCATAAAGTAGTAGGGCAAATGTTCTTGGTTTCACTTCCAGATTGAGTGCTTCAAGTACAGAGAAGCTCTCTTCCAAAACTGAGCTAGAGGTTTTTTGATTCCTAGTTAGAACTGCTCCTGGACAGTCTTGCAATCTTATCTCTGAGTTTCCTCACTTTGATTTTTTTGGGGTTTTGTGTAGATATCATTTTCAGGAAGTTAACATCTCATGAATTCCTGAATACCATGTGAACTCCATTTGCAGGCTAACAATAAATTCTCTGTTCCTGAGGACAGTGTGTAATTAGGCAGCATATGTTTGCACTAAGGTAGATTTAATGTGCAAAAACAGACATAGTTAATAAAAGAAATTATCTTACTTGAGTAAGTCATGAATGAGATGAACTCATAATTTATTTGGAAAGAAAAAGCTCTCATTCTAAACTTCATTAACAATGGTGTAGCTGGTCCCTCAAAAGGCTCCTGCAGCCTTATATGAGGTACCAAAGTCCCTGAGCTTATGTCCCTAACACTAGGCAGCCCAGTGGATGGATAGGTGCTCTGAGTCATCCTCTGGAACCCCACATTGTCTCCATGCATCACCATAATTTGTATAGTTTAAGGCTATGCACCTGAAATTCAGATGTTCCAACACCAAAATTTTCTGTTTAGTATACATCATTGTCAGCATAGTTCTTGAACACAGAAGTAGAGGATCACTGTCTGAGAGCACTGCATGCAGCTCAGAATCTGAAGATATGGGGTCAATATGTGAAAGAAGCCAGCTGGGATGAGACTGTAACTCTGATATTAGCACTTTGCAGGTGGACCCTGAACTCTTATTTCATGCTCAGTCCAATTCTGTACATTGTCTGATGGCCAGTAAATATAAAACATCCAGGCTAATCAAAGACTAAAACTTTATATGAAAATAAATTACATCTTAACCAGCGGTTACTCAAATCAAGAAAAGATCATGTAAAGTTGGTACAGACTGCTAACCTATAGGCTCTTAGAGGAGTGCTAAATTAGGAGTTTATGTGTTATTGGCTTCTCATCCAGTCAGTGGTGAAAGTTTGGGACTTCCAGCACAGAGCAGGAAATCACCAAGAGCAGAGATCTACGTAAACACATGACAGGTGTGAGACAGGTCTGGCACGGGGCACAATCTAGACCCAACAGAATCTATAAATCAGACTGCTGTGTAAACCTATCTAATATGACTTAAAGTATCAGACTGCCATAAGTTGTTAAATGTGTTATTTAAAAATGTTAATGAAGTCAGATGGTTATACAGGAACCAAAAGAATGTGGTACATAAGAAACAAAATTAATTTTATTATCTTTAATTATCTATTTCATATTTTGCTTCCTATTACCCCAGAAATACATAGTTCAAATCTCTAGAATGAAAATATGTATACTATCCATTTTTAATTAACCCTTGCTCCCAAGTCCTGTATTTCACAAAGATGTTAAATTGTGTTGGTCAGTGATTTTTAATGTTAAGGATAATGAGCAGTATATGTACTATCTGACAACCAGAATATAACAATGAAGAGATCAGACGAATTCCTGTAGAACTATAAATGTTGTGTGTCCCATTATTTAGTCCCATTCCAGTGCAATATCTCAGCACTTTAACTGTACATCGTCAGCCTAAGTTTTTTGGATGACTTAACACACAACCTTCAAGCTCCTGTGGGTTTAAGTTTATCCCTCATGTTATTTTAATGTAGGTTTGTGGACTCTCATTTCCTTTGAGGATTTTATAGAAATTAAATTATTACCCAAATGCATTAAGAATATTTGTATCTGCAGAATGGGGGACAGGGTTGTTCTGAAGCCTGTAGGCAACTCCTACAAAACAGGAAGTCATTAACTGCCATGAACATGTATAACTGTGGATATATTGCATGGGATACTTATTTACTGATGGAGATAAGGGGTTTGGAAGCTGGTCTTAGTTATAGAAATACTGACAGCAGCTGTATTCTTTTCTCTTTTTCAAGGTCTTATTAAAAAAAATTAGAAAGGGGGAAAACCTATGCTTTAGGGCCAGTTGTGAAGATTTTCAGAGCTTGAAGTTTTAGATAAATGGAAGAAATTTAACAAAATGGAAGGTACCTCATACAAACTATAAAAGTGTTCAAGCCTAATTGCCTTTCCTGTTCCAAGATTCACAGCTAAGGCATGGCCTGTCCCTGGCTCTCCTGACCTTCACTTTTAGGAAAACAGATAAATTAATGTCAGTCAATGAAACACTGGGAATGAAACACGAACAGCCATTAAGCGATGTGGGAGATTTATGACTTGAAGGTGACTGGAATCTAACCTGAAAGTGAATTAGTCACTGCAGTGCCACAGGGTTAAAGATTCTTACTAATCCGCTATGGTCAAAACACTGGCATCTGCATCCACTGCACTAATTTAAGTTTCTGAATGGCCAGAATCCAGTTAGCACTTTCCTCTGAGCTATAACAGAAGTTTGAACATGGCTATTCACAACTATTATCATCTCATTGAAGATTACAGTTGGAACAGTACCTCTACAAGCTTGAATCTGTGATCTGTTCCCTCCCAAGGGATCCCTGAGTAAAGCAAAAAAGAAATAGAACATCAAAGCTAGACTCAATTTCAGATAAGAGAATCGGAAGCTTAAAACAAGAGAATTCTTTTAAATATATCTTAAGCAAAAAAAAAAAAAAATTGCAGAAGGAAAGTCATGCCAGAGAAAAGACCATGTAGATCAATGAAAAGGAAAATGAGACACTTATAGACAGCCAGAAGATCATCAGGCAGGGCAGTCCTCCTGGCAGATTCTGAGGTTGAGATAGCCTGTCCTTTTCTTCATTAAATTTGCATTAAGGCACTGTCAGGCTCCAGAATTTTATTAAGCATTTCTAAATTTAGGAGAGCAATCAAACTAAAAAAATACACAAAGAAATAACAGCCTCATGACCCCTGGAAATTTAGTGCTTGCATTCTGAGATTGAGCAGACAGTGTGTTCCTGTTTCAAAGGATGTTTGTGCTACTTGTTTGAATCAGATTTCTGTTGCATTTAATGCCACATTTCATGGGTCTTCTGGTAACTTGGAAGAGAGAGAAGAAATTTCAGTCTTGCCCATATTTTGTACCCATCTTGGCAGGGTGAAGAAGGCAAGCACTCCTCTGTGCATTCTAGGTTTGCAACAGCTGCAGGCAAGGACTTAGGCAAGGAGTGATGAAACATGTGGTAGCATGGCAGCATTCAGTTCCTGTTCTACTCATAAGGCTATCATGTTCAGGATCTGACCCATAAACCCAACTGGAACCAGAATGTCATTTTTCCAGGTCAGGCAGGAACCTTGCTGTTCTTTGTAGCATGTCTACCTTATAAATTATCTAATGGAAGGTTGGGTAGTTGCATCCAGACAGTAGCGGTTGGTGGCTCACAGTCCCAATGAACATCAGTGATGAGTGGTGTCTCTCAGGGCTCTGTACTGGGACCAGTGTTATTTATTATCTTCATTACGGATATAGACAAAGAGATGGTGTGCACCCTCAGCAGATTTACTGATGACACCAAGCTGAGTGGTATGGCTGACACACCTGAAGGATGGGATGCCATCCAGAGGGACCTGGACAAGCTCAAGAAGTGGGTCCATGGGAATATCATGAGATCTAACAAGACCAAGTGCAAGATTCTGCACCTGAGTCGGGGCAGCCCCTGGTATGAATCCACACTAGGGAATGAGCAGATGGAGAGCAGCCCTGCTGAGAAGGACTTGGGGGTGCAGGTGGATGAGAGGCTGGACATGACCCAGCCATGGGCACTCACAGCCCAGAAAACCAAACGTGTCCTGGGCTGCATTCAAAGCAGCGTGGGCAGCAGGGGAAGGACGGGATTCTGCCCCTCTGCTCTGCTCCTGTGAGACCTCACCCGGAACCCTGCATCCAGCTCTGGGCTCCCAGCACAGGAAGGACATGGAGCTGTTGGAAACAGTCCTAAGGTGGGACACTGAGTTGATCGGAGGGATGGAAAATCTCTCTTATGAGGAAAGGCTGAGAGAATTAAGATTGTTCAGCTTGAAAAAGAGAAGGTTTCAGACTGACCTAATTGCAGCTTTCCAGGACCCGAAGGGAGCCTAGAAGAAAGATGGAGAGAGACTATTTACAAGGGTATGAAGTGACAGGACAAGAGGGAAAGGCTTCAAACTGAAAGAGAGTAATTTTAGATAACTTGTTAGAAAGAAATTCTTTAGTGTGAGGGTAGTGAGGCACTGGAACAGGTCACCTAGAGAAGCTGTGGATGCTCAGTTCCTAGAAGTGTTCAAGGCCAGGCTGGATGGAGATCTGAGCAACCTAGTCTAGGTGAAAAGCATCCCTGCCCATGGCAGGGTGGTTGGAATTAGGTTATCTTTTAGGTCCCCTGCAAATCTTCTATTATTCTATGAATCTAAAAATGTTATTCAGCTCTGTCAACTAGACAAAATGATCTGAGAGGAAACATCTTCCCTGGTCATGTATATAGTTCTAAACATCTGAAACAGGTGCACCTATTTTTGAGGCACCAACTGCCTTTTCTTGTCTCTACTCCTTCCCATTACTCTTTTAACAGTGGCTCTAAGCTCCAAGTAGCTTGGATTTTTAAATAATGTGGCAAAACTGTGGCAAACCTATCCTTGTGGCTGCTCTTTTTCCCAAATTTGGCTGCATTTTAAGACTGACCAAATCCATTCTAGATATTGCCAGTTGATTTGCTTAGTAGTTTAGGAAAAAAAAAATGTAGCAAAATGATGAACAAACTCCAGGTTTGCATAACCAAGCTATGTGTAATCCATCCCCTATAAAGTTAATAAAGACAAAAAATATCATTTCTGTAGTCACTGCTCCCAAGAAAGAGGAGCTGAGAATAAACAGCTGCTGCTCCCACTGACCCTCATTTTTGGCACAACAGAAGCACACATCAGGGTGCTCAACAGGGTGTAAAAGAAACATGAGTTTTCAACTGCAGTGTTCGTGTCCTACCAAACATTCACAGAAACTGTTGGTAAAATCTATGCCTCCTCCCATTTCAATGATGGTCCACAGACAATGAAGCAAACTTCTCCAGGAGCACAAGTATTGTGCACCTTTCTACAGCAGAGGACCATTTAGAATTTGCTTGTCACAATCATCCAGCAGAGCAACAAAGCCTTCCAGTGT
This sequence comes from Phainopepla nitens, assembly GCA_013400175.1. Taxonomy (NCBI): domain Eukaryota; kingdom Metazoa; phylum Chordata; class Aves; order Passeriformes; family Bombycillidae; genus Phainopepla; species Phainopepla nitens. The sequence goes on from VXBQ01001331.1 coordinate 340,499, forward strand.
ATGAGGCAGGAGTGAAACTGAAAATAGGAAGGAGATTGGAAGAGACAAACCATGAGGTCCCTTCCAGTTGTGTGTTCTCCAAAGCAAAAAACTGACAGCATCTAGATAGAATTGCCACTTTAATTTCTATAGGTTTTGTTGGCATAAGCTCAGTGACGGAAGACAGAACCTTAAATTTGCCCTCCTTTCAGTAAAAGTAAAGTTTTCTGGAAATATATATATATTGCTAAGACAGAACATGGAGACAAACATAGGTGTTCCAGTTTTATCTCCAACAAGATTGTATGTATTTTGGATTGGGTTGACATTGCTCACCAAGGAAATTGTCACCACCAAACCACACAGCTATTAAATTGGAATTAAAATGTGAAGTGTACCTGTTTCTTTCAAGTTCCACCATTCCTTAATAATCCCAAGAATTTAGGGCATTTTTTCAGGTTGTATTAAGTCAACCAGAGTGTCACATATTTTTAGGTCACTTTTGAACAGGTTTTATATAATGTTGCTATAAAACACACCCTGGTAGGACACATCAGAACTAAAAGCACAAGGCTCTTGATGCGGCCCCCTGGAGACGGCTAGCTCTTACAGGCAAGTCACCCACTTGCCAGTGCCCCAGGGGGACACCGCACCAGGAGTAGGGAAGGGTCCTGGCGACAGTGGTTCAGGATCCCAACCTGTGAGCCACTGTTCACTGAGGGAGGATATGGCCGCAATCCCAGGAAGAGTAAAGAGGCAAAGGCAGTCCTCGCACGCTAAAGGCGATCCACCAGCTTAACCACGCTGCAAGGCACGAAGGCAACAAGGCACCGAACAAGGGTGCTCAGGGGATTATATACAGTTGCAAACTAGGGGGATGGAACATTCAACAAACCCATAGGGTTACAGAGGGGGCGGAGTAAGGGGATTACATCAAGACTGGTGGGCAAATAAGAACAGGGGGAGGAGAGAAAGGGGTCACATGGGCCAATGGGGTGTCAAAATTTAGGGGCATTCCAGAAGGGTGGACACTGCAGGGATTGGCCCATGTGGGGATTGGCATGGAAGGGTCTGGAATAAGGGGCAGGGTTGAACTGATTGATAGGGAAGGGGCTGGAACAAGGGGAGGAGCAGCGAGGAGAGCAAACCAACTCTGGGAAGTGCCAAGGGGAGATTAAGGTCAAACCATAACTTAGAGAGAGAAATAAAACTGAAAGCCACAACAGGCTCTGTGTCCGTAACACAAGGAAAATTTGACTACAAGGCAGTAACAATGGACATTTTTAGTCATATCTATGGCTGCCAAATCCAATTACCTGGCAGTGGCTAAGCTTTTCAGGTTTTGCAAGGTTATGCACACATTATTAAAATGTATGAATGACTCCTTAAAAGCAGGGCTCAGCATTTCTTATTCCTAATTTATTTTCATGACAGTCTGAAATGTCACTATTTTTTATAACTTAACTGGATATTTTGGTTGTAGGAAAGTACACCCAGAGATATCACTCCTGAAGAACATATTACTGTTGCAAATAGTCATATTTATACGATTTTTCAGTGGGCTACATTTTAAAGCATGGTTTTTGGCACTGAATGACCTGTGTAAGCACCCAATACTGACTCTTAACCTTCTTAACCTTCAACACCACTTCAGCTTCACTTGTCTTATTGTAGCTGGGACATCCTCAGCATACATGGACTGTGTAGCTCCTGTCAGACACAGACCCCTGAGGCAGTTGTGATGAAGCCAATGAATGCATATGGTACAGCATGACACAGAGCAAGCAGGTTGATGTAGTAACTTTCTTAGGGTGAAACAGCCTGTGGATCCAAAGTGCCTTCATTGGACAGGTAAACTCTGCCATCCTCCACGTTCTCTTTCTGGCGTTCAAAGTCAGTTCAGGATCTGCTGTTAGGTACTATCACAGGGATAGGTACATTACTCTACATGTAATATGACAGTAGTGGCAACAAATCCACATATCTTTTTAAAAAACCTTCTAATCTGTTAAAAAAAAAAAAAAAAGGCAAACCATTTGGCCCACACAAGCAGATCATTAACCAGCAGCATTTGCTGTTAAATATTACAAAACTTTTATATCTTCCAATCTATTTTCCCCAGAATCTCCAGCTGAAATTGCTTCTTGTGCCCCTATTTCATTAGTCACTAATACACTGATGGCAAGGGATAGATGTGATAAAGTACATATTTCAGAGTCTTCTGCAACGACCAATGTCTTCATACCCTGTCCTCCACTGCCACATCATTCAAGATGAAAAAATCTTTCTTGTGGAAAACAGCACATTTTCCATGTGGCAAGCCAGGTGGTGATACTTTCTTCAAGGATAAAGAGACTTTAAACAAACTGTTCCCCTGCAAGTGTGTCTGTTCCACAACGAATACTTCTCCACGCCTTCTCCAAAGAACGCTGTCATCCAATTTGTTATGTCTTATGCTGCCCTGACAGCTCTTTTGGAGAAGCCAGAGACACAAGTGTGCAATAGCCTGGGTACTGCTGGACATGAACCACCACTGAAGTAAGATTGATCAGAAAATAAAGGTTAAGGTAAAGATAAAACCAACCACAATGTTTGGAATGAAATAAGATTTCCTAATGCTGATTGGACTGTGATGTAACCTCAGCTTAATTATCAACTATCTCTCCTTGAGAAGAGCATTTATGCTCTCAGTGTTGTATTGATAGTCACTGGCTAATATTGAAGGGCAGGGGGTTAATTGGTTAATTTTTTATGTGAGTGATTCAGATGTACCACTGTGCTTACAGAACAACTGATTACACAGTTAAGTTAGACTCTGTTCAGTTTGTCATCCTTTGTTACTGTTTTGGTTGTTCCGGGGAAAGCATCACTTACGTGGGCAAGCTTTGCTGTGTGGTGGGATGAGAAATCTCTTCAAAGAGAGGAACTTGGTAGGAGACAGATTTGAGGTGGTGTGGGGAAATTAGTCACTCTGTTGTCTGGAACACTTCTGTTAACTGGGATTTTACAGTTCTTGCTGCAGAGAGACTGGAAAGTTCCTTGGCCTCCCCCAAGAGGCAATATAACAGGAGAACAATGATGTTTGAGATAGTTTTCATGCAAACACCGAGAACTGGTCCTTTCCTTACTCATTTGCACATTGCCCAATTTTTCTCCATTCTATTAATTCCTCTACAAGTCCACAATTAATGCCTCTTCTAAACAGTCTTACCTGTGATGATCTATTCTTATCTCTGTGTTTCCAATTCTGATTCCATATTTCTCTTTCCACTCCTTCCAAATTTTGACTTCCAGCAGGGATGCTTGCTGGGTCAGCTGTCAGATTGCTCACAACCCACAGAGCTGGAACATTGGGTAGGGCCAAGTAAAAGGAATATCTGGACCAAGTCTGAAACATCAAAGGAAGAAAAAAGGGATCCCTCAAGCTATCAAGTCCCCACCCAAACACCTCAAGAAGGTCTGCAGTGACGGGCAGGTAGGGGTGCTAAAGGTATTTTTTCTAGTCAGTTCAGAAAAAATAAGGCTGTTAATTTTCCAGTTCCACAGATACAGATTGAAAAGCAGAGCCCTGGTCTCCATTTCTTCCATGTCAGAGGAGGTCCTCACCACTCATTTGGCAACTAACTCCCTCTTTTTCCTTGAACATGCAGTTGCATTATTAAGGTTAGTACAGTATTACATGCTTTGATGTGCTGTGTGGGGCTCAGCTAGTTAAAAATCTGGAAGCACACAACTGTGTAGTATGAGTCTCTATCATGGGAAGATCATAGAGCATCCCACAAGCACAGCATTACTGCCAAATCCCCGTTACCCTCATGCTGGCTTGCTTTTGCCTACTGTTTGTGCCGTCCTTAAGCAGACATTTATTATATAATAGAACACTACCACAGCTGAGCACCCTCTCTCTTCTGGTAAAAGGGGAGGTAACTGGAGATTTTTTAAGGCAACCATTCTTGTCTGTTCTAATAATACCCTTCAGATAATTTCTATGACCTGAGGAAGCTCACAAATGCTGTAAAGAAGTCATCTGTGTCCCTTTCCCTTCAGGTACTTTCACCTGATTCTGCCTCTTGTTTTTATTTGATTTCAATAACTGCTGTCTCTACCTGTCACTAGTGTTCATATGTGTAGTCCTTTTTCTGCTTTTACTGTTGACTGATGAGCTTACAAAGCTTACAAGAAAAGAAATTAATATCAGTCATTGAGATTCCAGTCCCCCACATTTTCTGTCTTGGCTTCTTCTTTTGCCTTTTATTTTTGGGTTTGGTTTGGCGTTTTGGTTGGTTGCTTGGTTTTGTGTTTGGCTACTTTGTTTTTTTTGTTGTCTTTAATAGTTTTCTTTCAGTGCTTAGGTTACAAATGTGAAGAACAAGTGCTTTAAAGAGCAGCAATAGATTCATGACATTCTGTGTTCCTGTGAATTTTTATCCTCTTGCATTCTCTGTGAGGATTGCTTTTTTTTCTCTTTGGTCAGCTTTGACCCCTATGACCTTAACATGACTTGGATAAAACCTGTTCATTTTAGTATCATCCAATTACAGAAGAACTGGTTATAATACAGAGCTTACGTTCAGCTTCTGAAAGTTCCTCATGGGTCTGTTTTTTTCTAGTCTGCTTTTTTAGATCATCACCCCATGTATTACCCATACTGTTACTTTGCAAATTTTTGTTGTGATTACTTGTGTTTGATTTTAGTTAAATCAAATCCATTTTTCATTCAGGAGTTAATAGTTTCAGTTGCTCACCTTAAACAACACTCCTAGTTTCTAAAGGTACTTGGTTATGATTTCAGTATAAATTAGCTGTTTATTATAGCCAAGCGAGGTGATTCAATTTCCTTGCTGATATACTGAATTCTTGTTATAGAAGGAAGCAAACATTTTCTTGGTAAGCTAAATTTATTTTTTACAGTGACAAATGACTCACTGAGCAATCATTCTTGAACATAGCTGCAGCCATTTTTGAATACTATTTTTCTAAGACAGGAAGACAGTGTTTAGTTGTTTTGGTTTATGGTACAGGCTAGCTTATCTATGAGTATTATTAAAATTTTATATCCTCTAGAAGAGAACTGTGACATCCATACTAATATCACAGGATCTCATTTTATTTCCCATGACAGCTAGCAGGACATTGTGATCTCTTACGAGGCAGGGAAAGCATACTTGTTCCAAAGTGAATTTACCAGTTCACAAAAGAAAGAGGAATACCCACACTTCATTAACTCAGTCTTAATTACCTTGTACATGTAACAGGTCTTTTCCCTCTAAGGGGATGTAAGCAAATCCTTACTGCTAACAACTGTGGGGTGAATGGCAAGAGCTCTCTTGGACTGAAACATCTCTATAGTGTCTTCAATATCAATATTTTTCCTTAGAGGCTAAACGTTTGGAGAACTGTTTAGATTTACGTCTTTTATGGAGCAGATTTCCATTCTGACATTTTCCGTGCCAAGTCTTGGCTCTCAGAGTCATAAATGCCCCTAAAATGTAAAGCTAATAACACAGATGCTGACAGATCCTGATTTGTCCCACTACTCTCCTTATACTGTTTCTTATGCATGTGCCAACCTGTGCTAAGCCTGAATAGAGGGGGGAAAAAGAGTCTGCAGTCTAAAAAGGTTATCTTTGAGAGGTTCTTTTCATGCAAACACATGCATCACTCTATGATCTACACCACAAATGTTTCCATACCTATTTGTAGGATCAGAGCTGTAGAGTTTGGCCATGATGTTTCAGGAGCACATGGTAGTTTGAAATCACTCAATTTTAGATTGTTCCTCTCCAGATCTCTTGAATAGGGCTGAGAGATGCACAATCAGACATGACATCAAGCATCTGGGCTGAAATAGCCCAGAGGTGAAGCTTAAAGGCTCTCCAGTTGCCACTGTGTATCTAACACAAATGTGACTCAGGTGGAACTTGCCATATCTCCAAATTTGAAGAACGATGAGCACTTTCTATTTTAATAGAGAGTTTTCAAAACACCAATTGCAATTCACTGAAGGAACTGGCAAGAGGATAATGTCCATGACATCAGGACACAGAGTAAGGGAAATTTGGACTGTTTGAACACAGGACAGAAGAACAAGAGTGAAGTCTGAGATTGAATGAAGAGGAAGTTAAAAAAGGGGCCTAGAAGTAAGGAGATGGAGTTATCTGCAGCATAGAGAGAGAAAGAGCAGAAAGGGGCAGCAGAAGAGGGATTTAGACTGGAAATCGGAGGACAAGAAGGCCTTTGTCAACAGGCTTGTCCTCTGCTCTGAAGCCTAAAAGGGCATCTTTCCCCTGTTGTCACAGAAACACAGTTCTTAAGCAAAAGTTTCATCCCTATCAAAGCTAATTGTCAGAGAAAACTACATACTTCATACCCTGACAGCCTGGTACTATTTATTCTATTCATTCCAGAGGCTGCAGTTCCACATCCATTTGCATCAAGTTCGTGGGATAATGGCATCTGAAGGGACACTGAGCAGGTTCGCAATGAGCATTATATATGTTATCTCTCATCATGGCCCAGTAGACTTTCACATCATTGACTTGAGCAGCAAACACTTCTGTGTAGATGTGACTTGCCTCTGCAATTACAATACATGTGGAAGTGTCTTTGCCATTTTACCAGTTTATTCAAGCCTTCTTCTCTGTATCCTGCTCAAGCCTGTCTCTGTCACAGTTTCCAAATCTGACAACAGGCAAATTCCTATTGTTGAGCTAGAGGAATGACACAAGCACACTGCAAGAGAAAGCCAACATGCAACTGTTGTAGCAATATCAGACATCTCAAAAATAGCCAACAACTCCATTCTAAAAACAGTATGCAAGTCTTTGCCTTATTCAGTTTTATATTGTATGATTGTATGTCAAAACTGGCAACGACAATCTTTGTGTGGGAGTGTTGTGGGGGTTTTGAATTAAATCATATGAATTCCCTTGTCTTTTTTTTTTTCACATTATTTTTATTTTCCAGAAGAGTAAGTGGAGAGACAGTCAAGCTTCATGGAAAAGGTGTTACTGACTCATAAGGATGAGAAACAGCCAGCCTTAAGAAGGCATTCTAGATTTATGCTTGCTGATTCATAACTTCCTACATACATGTGGGGAAAAAAGTGTGGATTTTGCCCTGAGCTATATTCTGCAGGAAACCTGCCTTCCTTCCACTAAGTAAGAAAGTCGTTTCAAAACTGTAGGACTTAACTTCAACTCCCAGAAGATGTTCCCTTGAAAAATGTTTAGAATAAAGAACTGAAAACATTATCCCCAACCACCAAGTCCTATTTTCTCTGCCTTCACAGAGAAGTTCAAAACTAATTAAAGCTTGAATTTCCCAAATAAATTATCAGGTAAACCAAATGTACCTATCAAACAAATAATGGAAGACAGTTGCATAAGGAAGGCATTGAGGGGATTGTGGAGAACCCCTTTTCCTTTTCCATGCAAATGCTAGTAGATCAATATGTCCCAAGCAATTAAATAATATAAGAATATAAACAAAACCAAGAACAATAAGAAGATAACAATTAAATAAGTTGTTGCAAATAGTGTTTCATTTCAAAGAGACTTAAAATTCTTCTTATATCCAGTTTATTGGTTACCTGTGTTTTGTAAAAGGATCCAATTCACACAGAGTCCAGGTTAAAGTTTTGATTGTAACAATAACTTTTTATGCCATTGTTCTACCAAGGAGCCCAAAAGAAGCTGCCTGTCCCCATAGAATTGGGTGACAGAATTAATTGGTATAGTGAGCAGAATCCTTGGCTTAGAATGCTGACTGATTCCCCTGCTAAATGGTATCTATTGCAAAAGTGTTTTATGGAAAATTGTTGGCAAGATCTTAAGTGGGATAAGGAGTGACTAAGGGCAATAAGCCACAATCTGAAAGCCTTAGTGAATGAATTCAGTAATTGGAATGATATGTGTAAAATAAAAACAGAAGAGAGGAAAGGATGTGCTGGCTATTAGCTGCAATATGGAAAATTGAAAACTAATGGGCTAAAAGGTTAAAAGAAGAAATTCCAAGAGGAAAGAGTGAATTTTCAACAAAGGATTGAGAATTAAAGGTAAATTAAAGGCTGGCAGCATGTCTGGGGAAAGGGTATATCTCAGAAGAATAAAATAACTCACCAAATAAAATTAATGCCACAGGATATAAAGAAAGCAAGAAAACACCAAGAAATGGAATTACAAGGTAGCAATGTAGACCTCATAAAAATCTGCACAGATATGTGTGATACCAACTGAGATGGACATATTTGGAATAGGCTAGATGGGTCTAATAAGGAAGCCAGTAAAGTCAAGTCAGTGACCCTGTACCAAACCTGACTAAACAGGAAATCACTACTGATAGCACATTTGGAAATGAACCAGAGAGATGGAATACTACTTAAGTTCATTATTTTATACAGATCCTCTGTGACAAATAAAAATAACATGGGGAATCAATCAATGGTTGAACCAACTTCGATATGATAAGGCAGAAAGAGCATCTATTTGTGACAGAGGCAGAAGATTTAGAACTAGACCTTGCAAATTTCCTCATCCTCCAAGAAGATGCTATTCAAATGTTATTGACTCTACCCATTGGATGGGCAAGAGATGCCCAAAAGCAAGACTGGGGTGAGGAATCCATGTTATCTAGGCAGGGCCTGGACAAATTGCAGGGAGAATGTTGCAAGTGGCTGTCCTAACACTGCACTGAGCCAAAGCTGAAGGTAATGAACCTAGTCCTTTGGACATTTCTGCTATCTTCCCCAAACTGAGATCTGTTGGAAAAGGGAATGCGAGGATAGGAAAATTAGTTTTTATACATCTATATCATGAATGGCAACCTGTGGAAATCCCCTTTTTGCAAGTGTTCCCACAAACAATTTTGCAAATGCAAGAACTAAGCCCTGACACTTGAGACTCTGAGTGGTATCAAGTCTTAATCATTTTGGCCTGACCCAGAAACTGTGCTCCATGAGTCCAATGAACTAATCCCATCAAAAAAACCAAGACTGTTCAAGGATTTACCAACCAAACTGAGAAAAAGTACCTGTCTAGACCAGGGGTGCCCTAGCAACATACTTCATTTTTGTAAATGGCAGGGCAAGAGAAAAAGGCTTCAAGATGCCTCAAGAGTCCTTCAGATTGGATATTAAGAAAAAATTTCTTCACTGAAAGCACTGTTAAGCACTGGAACAGGCTGCCCAAGGAAGTGACTATCTCTGGAGGTCTCTAAAAAATGTGTAGACATGGTCTTAGGGATATGGTTTCATGGTGGACATGTCAACAGGTCAGTGTTAGGTTAATGGTTGGACTTAATGAACTAAAGGGTATTTTCCAGCCTAAATGATTCTATGAATGCAAGTACAGAAGAGTTTTTTGTCAAATTCTGGTTTTAATTGCATCTGTTTAAATCTGTTATTCACAAGCTCTGCCTGCAAGCTAACTGAATCAGGTCGTGATTGGCCTGTGGGAATTTATTATTTGTTACTGTGAAGCCTGCTACAAGTTCGGCTGGTGCCTTTGCAGTCCCCAGGGGACTGCATTTTTTTCATGGAGTCTGATAGAGGTTTGGCTCCTATCACCATTTTAATGAGCAATCTTTTCCCATATGTGGTTACTCTTGGAGCAGCTAGAGCAGAAACTATGTTAACTGTGTTGAATGGCTTTATGAATGAAGACCGTGAAAAGGATCTCTGATACCACTCCTCTTCCGCAGTTTCTCAGAACAGCATTTTCCTTTACAAAGGAGGACAGAGGAAGGTCAGAGGCAAAATGCAAGTTACAGATCAGGTTTGCAAGTTACCACAATATCTGGGATTGTTCAAAGACAAGGTTTTCTTTCAGGTACCTCAAGCTAAGGAATTATCTTCTTTACTTTCAACACTCCAAATGTCACCAAAGTAATTTGGATGCTTAGTGGCAAGCTTGAAAGACTTACAGTGTGCCAACAAAACATTTGAAGTGAACACGGTCTGCTTCAAAAATAGGCATGGATCAATAGTGCCAGAGCTCATTAATACAATTTCTTTTTTATGTTAGGAAAAGCATGGTAGTTTCATCAGTAATAAAAGAAAGGCTCCCTTAGAGGTTAAAGCTTAATGTATTAGTGTTTGTATTACTCCTAAGGAATTGATATTTAGGCCTTTTTCTTGGCTTTATCATAGTTGCTAGGTAACAGAGATGCCTGTGACATGATAATGTGTAGGGATCAAGATGGAAGAAAATTTTATCCAACAAAGTATGTGTGAATGACAGTTTTTTTCTCAGCCTAATTCTAGGAAAAAGAGGAGCTGAAAGAAGATGCTTTTAACAGTTCTTGGAAGAATGCTGTCAAGATTATGTAGAATTCTTCCTGATCCCCTCTATTAAAGTTTTAACATCAATGGAAGTCATTGGAAGAATCAATTTCTTTCTTCATATTCCTTGAAAGTGACTGAAAGCATCACAAAGGCAAATGACCACCCTGTTGGTCCCTCTGTAGTAAGTGCTGGGCTCATGGTCCCCTGTTGTTCTTTCAGCTGTCTTTCCAACCTAAAGGGCCTTGTCCTACTTGCCCACAGCAGCTTCTGAAGTCCTCTCCTTTGACCATGGAGAAGAAGAGAGCACCAAGGTCAGATTTCAGATGGCATGGCTGCATTTTTGCTCCCTGGTATCCAGCTGACAGAGTTTAGCTTTCAGATTTACAGGTGAGGCAGGCAGCAGGGTTGGGGGGGGCGCTCTTTTTCCACTGTGCTCTGGTGACCTGTCACTCACCCATCCAAGCTGATGGAACAGTGATAGAAGCAAGTTTTAATATCATCAAGCACAAGCCATTAGCCTTAACTAGACAAGAGGAACAGCCTTCGGGGACCCATTGTTATCTCTAAAGGAGACAGAGGAAATGAAAATGTAACATCTCTGTGGGGCCTGTAGAGATCTGAGTTCATTTCTTTTAGTGCCTTAGGAAAGGAAAACAAAGATGGATTTCAGATTTTAGTGCTTTGCTACTAAGACTAATGGCTTCTAGCGCTCATAACAACTATATGATTCTTGTAACAACAAGAGTTATTATCTAATAGTTTTTGCATTGTTCTCTCCTTGTGCTTGAAGCTCTGGTTATCTGTCATATGCTTGGTTGGAACAAGGATAATGTATAGTTTACTTGACAAATTTCAAATTTCAGCTGGCAAAGAGCAAATGTCTTTCTCAGGTAAGGGGTAAACAACATTTGGAGGGCTATCTCTACTTCTGTTCATTCTGAATTATGTTTTTTCTGCTCCTTGTTCAAATGGTTTTCAAAGGTTTTCACAAAATAAGGCAAACTGATTTAAACAGACATTTCACCACTTAATTTGCAGAGACATCAGCAAAATTATGACTAAGGCCATCTCTGAACAGTTTCTTGAAAATACAGAAATGTGGATTCCATTGTGTCCTTGTAACAACTTACAAAAGTCATGTGTATCACTTTTGTTCCACAGAAATAGCAGTGCAACTCCAAGAATTACACTACAGTTACAAAGATTATTCTAATTGTGGTAAAAAGAATCTGATCATTATTATTATATAACATTCTGTATGTGAGGATTCATGCTTATTTACAAGTAAACAAAAGAAATGGGGTAGGGGGGACTGAAGCCAAATCTTTTATATTTGTGTTTAGATAAATTTTGCAGAGAACCTTGGCTAAATATATAGAGGATGCAATTCATAAAGTGCCAAGGCACGTTAAGTCAGATCTTGCAATGCCTATGCTGTTTTTACGTGCCTGGTTCTCAGAGGGAAGTCCCAAATCCGGGATTAGGTATTTGCATCTCCTAAGCAACTGACATTCATTAAGATGAATCCCAGCTCTGATTAGAGAGTGACATAAATACAACCAATTAGGAACTGCACTGAAGAGTGTGTCAACTCTTTCCCTTTTCAGAAGCAGAGATCCTACTTCAGAGGAGACAACAAGCTGTTAGAATCTGGAGCCCCCATATTTTTCTCCTACAGATCTCTTTTCAAAAACTGTCCTACCTCTGTCCAGGACAGAGTTCATTTTTGCAGTAGCAGAAGGGGGCATGGAGAGGGCCTGGATTTTTTTTTTAAACCATCTCACATCTTTTCTGCGGTTAGGGAAAGGACTGTTTTCCAGGTCTAGTATTGTCTACCATTAGGGAGGTTCCATGTGATCACCTCTTTGTCATACCCTCTGCCATTAGTACTGTTGCTCTTACTGTCCATTTTCTTATCTCATTGCTGTTTCCGGCAAGTTGGTCTTACCTCAACCCANCAAAACAAGAGCTGGGGTAAAAAAAATTACTCTTTTTGTCTATCTCTCTGCAGGAATGGAGATCATTCATCTTGCAGGCTCTGACCTAGGAAGTGGGAAGCTGGGATACTAGTCTCTTCTACTCAGCCACAGCTGAAACCTCACTACTCTTCTCACATCCTTCTTCTCCTCTAGACCCCCAAAAATTTTGCTGAAAACACAAAAACAGCTGTGCACATGTGGTTTACAGGAAGTCCAGTCAAGGCACTGCTGGGGAGATATCTCAAGGTTGGATGGTCCAGGTGCCTGGGGAATTAAGTGGGTGTAGGGCTGCCTCTGCGAAGGTTGCTGGAGGTAGCCCTGTGTGTACCAAAATACTTCAGAGTTCAAAATCCAAGGGCTTTAACCTGTAATTTTAAATGTTAATCCAAGTCACTTGACCTCCTGATAGGAGGATGGCAATTTGGGGTTTAATAAACTTCTGTCTACATTCTAACTAGTCACAGGTAACCACTGAATAATACTACCAATAAGTAGTAGTACTAATGGGGTTTGAATAAATTTAAACAGATTGTCATAAAATTTGAGGGCAAGAAACTAGGAATATATCTTTATTTTTTCCAAATAAGGCTAAAAATACAAAAAATTGTTCCAATTTATAGTATATTATTGCAGAGTTTTCATTTCTTCCTAGATTAACATAAAAGGAGACTCGGTTTAAAATTTCATATGCACATCATTTTATACTTTACCATTAGAAAAGATGGAGCAGGTTCTTTCTCTTTAATTTATAATACATTTTTATGCATGTATGGCCCATCCTGATAGATGAATAAATATACAGAGTGAATCACACATGCACAAGCCACTACTTCTTTCCAGTCATTAATATATATTCCCTTTGGGATTATTCTTTACCTTCATATAAAGATAGTCCCTGAACAAAATTTTGTTTTGCATTTGAAAATGCAAATTTTCTGTAAGTAATCAAAATGACATGGAGTGAAATCCTGAATGATTTAATGAACTGCATAGGGCCATTCAATCTTATTCTCCACTGTACACCACAAAGGTTAGCAAGTGAAGGTGACTGAAATCATAACTGAAGTTTTTTATGCTTGGCTTGTGGAGAATGATTGTTCAAAGTGGAAAGTCAAAGGCATTTGACTTTTGGCAGAATCAAGAACATGGAAAGGACTTTGCTTGTTATGCCCATTATGATATTGGGAAACATACTATCTCCATGACTGCATCTGGTGATTCAACTAGAGCTGAAATAAACAGTAAGGATGTCATTTTGCATTATCTAGATCTGCAAGAAATTTCACATTTAAGCGACTGGGTGTTTTTTAAGTATGGAGTAGGAGAAGGTATACTCCTGTAACATGTTTCAAGGAATGACTTATACACTATATTTCTCTTGTTTCAATGATGATTTCCCATTTATATCTGCATTATATTTGAGTAATGCAGCCACTGTAATCCTTTAATTTTCTAAATATATACACTTATCTATGTATCTCTCCAGATATGAAAATATATCTTTCTATCTAGAAGTGTCTCTCTGTGCACAGATAGCCACAGCATTGACAGGATGGCATGCAAACATGTCTATCTTAAGGCAGCTCTGTACCACAGATGCACTACATTTTCTCAAACATTCAGAGTAAACATCAGAAACCTTGTAGTCTAGAATCTATGGGAACACTCAATATTTCAAGCTTATGAGAAGTCATGGTAACACCATGTCACCAAAATTTTTTCTTGAAATTTTTTACTTTACTTTTCATTTGAAATGATTTATCAAAAATATTTGGCACTTTTTAACAATAGCTGTAACAGGGTGGTTTTATTGTTATTAAAAATTGTTCACACTATCTTGTGCAAATACAAACAGTGACACTAATATAGATTGGCCTGCTCATATCTTATCCTCATTTTTGCAGGGGACTAGGCATTTCTTACGTAATGAAACTGTTAAACAATTTTATATTTGACAGTGTTATAGGGGACCAATAATGCTGGCTGATGGCATTCTAAGGGCTGCTGAACCAAGCTATTCAAACTTCCATTCACGGTGGTTGTTATCAAAAATGCAGTGTTCCTTTTTTGTAGTAAATAGTAAACTTTCTGCAATCCTTTTCCTTGGTCTAAATCTCGTTTTTCAATTTTGCACTTTCATGAGCATTCAATACTTGTCCTCCTTTTTCTTCTAGGCCATTGAGAACAAAAAAGTTTATTCTTAAAATCTTACACCTCTTTTCCTTGGGCCTAGAAGCATCTCAGCGTAGTTAAATGGGGACCTGAGGGAAAAAAAAAAGTCATTTTATAGAAGGCAAGTGTCTGAAGTAGCTCAGGGGTGAGTTAGTGAGCATCATACTGACCAATATGCTGAGCAACGCTCATCCAGGAAGAGCTTCCTTAGGTTCACTTAGTTCTGCATTGTAGATTAGTGAAGCATAGCAGACATGGTAGGTGCTATGCTCTAAGCTGTGGTAATATTTTACCATGAATTTGAAGGACTAGATTATTTCCTGAATTGATTGGGAAAGGCTTTTGTTATGACCTCAAATGCTATTGTGCAACCATAAGCTACCCTCCTCACAAGGGGAGGTACACTCCCACCTGCAGCTGTGTGCAGTTCTCTTGCTTCCTATGTTCTCTGCAACAGATGAAGGGCATGAAACTATTGGAGTCCAGAGGAGAGCCACGAAGGTGATCAGAGGGCTGGAGCACCTCCCCTGTGATGACAGGCTGAGGAAGTCAGGGCTGTTCAGCCTGGAGAAGAGAAGGTTGAGTGGAGACCTCATGGCAACCTTCCAGTGTCTGAAGGGGGCCTACAGGGAAGCCTGAGAGGGACTCTCATCAGGAACTGTACTGATGGGTCAAGGAGTAATGGGTATAAACTGAAAGAAGGCATGTTTAGGTAACACATCTGGAAAAAATTCTTTACTGTGAAGATGTTAAGATACTGGAACAGGTTGCCCAGGGAGACGGTGGATAACCCAACCCGGGCAGTGTTTAAGGTCAGGTTGGATAAGGCCTTGAGCAACTTGGTCTAGTGGAAGGTATCTCTCATGGCAAGGGCAGTCTGAGCAGATGATCTTCTAACCTTTAACATTCTATGATTCTACGACCTGGATGGAGGAGATTTTCCTCATAGACAAAATGCTTTTGCTATTACTCTACCGTGATTAGTGACAAATTTGTCAATTTGACTTCTTAAGTACCTAGTAACAACAGGTCAGCATTCATATGTGATACTGGGCAAAACAAAATTCAGTGAGAAACCAGAGGAGTTGTCATGTTCCTAAGTGGAAAATTATTTTAGGCATTCTGGAAAGTACTTTTACCTTTTCCTTTTTGTTTGCTCTGACTAATTTTCTGACTTTCATTCTTCTAATGATGACCAGAGGTAAAAGCAGATGATACAAGATTCTCATGTCAGGCAGAGCAGGTTCTACTGACCACAGAAGAGACACACAATTAAAGCCCTATCACTGGAATGGTGCTGCTATTTGTCACACAGGAGAGATTCTTCAACCCAGAAATATTTGTACAGTCCATTTCTATAAGTTCAGGGACACTCAACTGTGCATCTGCAGGCATTTTCACAGCAAGTGTTGATGTCAATTGAAATATGAATGCATCAATCAATAAACTAACAAATTCAAGTCTTATTGCCAACAGAGAGAAATTTCTGGCTTGAAGGAAGAGAAAATTTATAAATTCTAGATTATCTTATTCTGGAATTATTTTTATAACTTGCCTATGATGTTTTAACTCAGGTTATCATTTTCTGATGAAGAATGAGATAGTTCCCACTCTCTGAAGTGTGGATTTCAAATTAATTCTTGAATTTAATTAATCCTGCAACTAGTTTTAACTCTTCCTTGAATTTTACAGCTCTATTACAGTAATGTATTTGACATCGGTTTTGAATAGCAAGTTCAGAACCTGGAATAGTCAAAAGTTTCTGCTTTTGGAGTGATGGAATACTTGCTCAATTTATAAAACTTGGATATTAAGTCTGTTTCATACATTGTTCTAGCTACCATGACTACATCTAATAAATGTTTGTATACCTCAGCAGTGTCTACATCCAGTAAAACCCCTTTATTGAAATTTGCTTCCTGCTGCATTTGGCACAATAAACTGAAGTTGGGAACAATTATGATTTTAAAGGAAACAGATATCCCATGTTCACACTTTCAAAACAGTTTTTTCAAAATCCCAGGTGGTTAGAGTAGCACATACACAGTTAGAGCATTCATGATTATTTCAGTCATTTATGGAGCAGCTGGTAGGAGGGCTGATGCCTGATTTGTGCCCACAAACACATGCTCAGGCAGGATTCAGTATCCGGCTTGGTAGCGTTAATTGTGTTGAAGTACAGATTCCTATCAACCTGGAGCACAGAAGGTTTTATAAGTTCTATTTCACATCTAATTATTTTTCCTGGAAATATCACAGATAATGGATACAAAGTGAGACTGACTTTAAGGAAAATCATCTTTGCAAGAAGGGCAGTGAAGTACTAGAAAAAGGCTGCCCACAGGAATGTGGCTCTTCCCCCCTGGTGGTTTTCAGGGGTGACCTGATCTGGTGATGGCAACACACAACCACAACAATTCCTAAGGGAAGGAATGAACATGGACCATCAGATCCTCTCCTAAACAACATTTTAATGACTTCTTTTTGGTTTTTAAACTTAGGACACTCTATTGTATGCACTGGATGCTGTAAGTTTAATATTCCTGTACATTCACATATGCCTGTATACATGCACATACATATGTGTACACATATAAAAATTGCTGGCAGAAGTACAGCCTGTAATTTTAAGAACACTAGCTATGCATGCATTTTCATTCAAACCTCTGCAGACAAGTAGGTCCCAAAACAGGACTTCTAAATATCTGCCTGACGTATATGGGTGTATTAATTTGGCTCAAATTGTGGTTGCTGCCTCCGCTGGGGTTTGCAAGATGACTCAGGGAAGGGAGGATTGCAAAACAGAGAGTGCAGCTGTCAGCAGCAGCCCAGGTCCTCCAGGGTGGAGGCATGAACACAACCAGCTGCTGCACACATTTTAGCTGATTCTTCCTCTCCTGCCCAGAAGGAACTGAACATCTGCTGGCTCAGACAGATAAGATAAGATAAGATAAAAGTGTGTCACATTTTCTAGGGCTTTGAGAGGTACTGATGCTATCTGTCTTTTGAAATGCAAGACTTCTAAGTTTTAATGTTAGATGCATTGGATATATTTATTAGTGCTGGGCTAATGAGGGACTCTAACGAGGGTAGGGTGGTTTTGACAACTAGACTAGGTTGTGAGTAAGGAATGTCCAAAAAGGATTATATCCTTTGAGCAGCACCAATAAATCTTTGGGTATCTGGAATGCCATGAGAAAAGGAGTAAGCCTCTGTGGAACAAGACAAATCTTCCATTAAGTGAAGTTTGCTGAGCTGGGTTGATGCCAAATTGTAGGGCACATTTTGATGGGAAGAAATCAACATTTTTAAATGAAGAGTTGGTTTTGCTCTACGTTTTCAGTTACTGCAATGCCACTTGCAGATAAATTAACCTTCAGGTGACTACTTCTTGTTCTTAGTCAAAACCAAGTACTCCTGAAAGTTTGATATAGTCTGCTTTAGGAAGCACAAAGAACAGGCAGAATTCTGCTTTCAGAATTTCTACTTTCAGAAATATTTACTAATCCCAAAAGATACTTAAATTTTAGATTTAATCTTCTGTTCATAAAATCTACAGTAAAAGAAACAATAATATTAGCACACTCACTAGCCACCATATTTGTGGCCACTATGTCTGTTTAAGGATAAGTTTTGGATTTATGCAGAACTCGTCCAGCTGCCAAGTAAACATAAGCGGCAATGCAGCGTAAATTTTTTTCAAATAATGTCAGGCATTCTTGTAACTGAGCTGTGGCACTGGACATAAATATATTGTAAATACATTCATAAAATTCAAAATTTACTTAGTGTCATTGTTCTAAACACTATTTGTTCCCATCTCTAAATCCTTCCTCACAAAACCTTGTTTCCTGTGCTCTATTCTCAGCCAAGACATCCCTTGCAAAAGTGAAGCTTGGCCTCTCTAGTGCACACCAAATCACACACCTTTCCATTCACCTCTGCCTGATCCCTGTTATGTCTGGCTCACTGCCCAGAGCCTGCTCTTTCCCAGAGCTCGGTTTTCCAATGCATCCCACCTACCTCAGCTGGTTTTTGGCAGAAGGGGGACGGTGGGAACTGGCAGCTGGCAAATAGCAGCTCCCAGCAGATGCACAGTGCAGGGAAGGAAGGAAATTCTGTAGCAAATGGTGCAGATGGAGCCTGACCTTATTGTGTTCACGTGGCCCTGCCATTCAATGAAAAAATCCTTGCCTTAGTCCTGAACAGCACTTTCTGTGGCTGCTGCAGACCCAAGACTAGTCAAGATCTCATTGCACTACTGAACACTAAAATTTGCTTTCTTAAATGTAAGACTTGCCCCCAGTTTAGTATGTCATGAGGAAAAATAACTTCTGCATGTGTGAAGTCACCCTTAGAAACAGTAAAATAATGTGAAATTGCTAAGAGTTACTTTAACAAGTTGTTAGGTAGGAAAGCATTTCAGATTAAAATGTCTGAACATCTCTTTTTTGGTTTTTTGGGGTTTTTTTAAATTAACACAGATACCCTATTGCCACAGATGCTGACAAGCAAGGCACACAAGAGTATATACAACAAACTGTGCTAGCAAGCAAAAAAATATCCAAAATCTATCTTTTAAAAACATGTGGCATCTTCATAAAACTCCTTCTAGGACAATTTATTAAATTATATTTTCTATCCAGTCTCAGTCTACAGCTTCCTGTTTACTTGGAATTGTGGTGTGTGATTTATTTCTAGTCTTGTGTGTGTTTTCTTTTCTATTTCTTTTTTTTTCCAAATTATTTCAATGACTTGTAAAAGCTGATAGAGGAGTTCGTTCCAAGACTGAAGTTAATGAAGCCAGCAGATCTTGATTTCTTATAGAATTAGAAAGCTGTGTCCATGGAAACAAAAAAGAGAAGTAAAACTGAGATTCTGTTTTTCTTCTCTTCTGTATGATATGATGAGAAACAATCAACTTGGTGATATCTGAGGACAAATATTTTGTTGTAGCAATTCCAAGACATGAGGTGCCAGGAAACTAGCATCAGACTCTCTAAATGATGACACACACTGAAAGGTAACACCTGCCATTTCCCCAACTTATGTGTCTTGACATTCAGCTTTCCAGCAAGTAACCCTTAAGCCGTCTATCTGCAGGTTTGTAGCTATTGCTTCAGCACAAAACCCAAAATTGGTCTCGGTACTGGTTCATAGAAATAGGTCATGACAGCTCTTTAAGCCACAAGTTAATGCGTTACCACATCTTGCTAATGTTGCTATTGTCCCAAGCTTGATTTGGGAATTTATCTCCCTCACGCAGCTACTTACATTATCTAGAAGACACCAGCACATTTTGCAATGTCAGCAAGCCTGACCTGGGGTGGCTCTTTTCACCAACTGTGCTTTTATGTTCACAGATTTTTAAATTTTCTATTGAGAACTCTAGGCAGATACTAGTTTCCTCTTTCCAGGGAACATTATATTTATAGTACATTTCTTTAAAATTTTTGTTTCAAGAAACATCATCTTAACAGGATAACTCCATTCGCTCACTTCCCTCCAACAGGCTCAGGAGCCTTGTAATGTCTCTCTTACTCTTTATTTGGAAATATAAGCCTCCCAACCTTTTACTTTTCCCTAGAGAACACAGACCTTCTTTCCCTACTCTTTTTTAATAGGTTGATTTTTCTGTATTGCTTTTGGAGCAGTGTACTGGATTTTCTCTGTTGCTACAGATAGAAATCAGCCTCCTCATCTTTAATCCCATGAAAGTTTATATCTATTTGGTAAAGCTGGAGGAACAATTTAACAAATGAAGTCACAGCTATAAAAGATGAGTCACACAGAGGTAAAACACAGCCCCCACCTCCCCCACATATACCCATGCATACTGGTCATGAACAGAACAGTTACTAAAAATTAAAAGTCTCATCACCTATTCCAGGTACAATTTTGCTCTCAAAACTTTCAGTTCTTCCAAGCTGGGATGGCAGAAACCAACAGCCCAAACATGATTTTTATCAGAAACACTGACTCCACGAACTACTGCAGAGCTATTTTTCTCTCTATTTTTTTCAGCTAGTCCTTCCTTCCTTCCTTCCTTCCTTCCTTCCTTCCTTCCTTCCTTCCTTCCACTGTCTTGGTACCTCCTATAAAAGCAACTCTGCCTGTTTCAAATACAGCTCTACTCTATGAATGCCACTCCAGCAATTTTCTGAAGCCTGACTGATTCCATCTCAGAAAAGCTCGATGATGAAGTAGAAGTCCAGCAAATGGTCAGCATAAGAACAGCAGTAAGACTTTCCCTGGTTTAAAAATCAATTTTTTACCTTGAGCTAACTTAGTTGGAAAAATGCCTGTACTTCATCCTAGTCTGAAAAAATCGCTAAAGCTGAACCTAGAGCTGCAAGACTACAGAAGTGTCTGCTAAGAACATCAAAAAAATCCCTGTCCATGCCATGTCGGTGATTAATTTCCTTTGCATAGACTTCAACATATGTCTTCCCCCCCCAAAAAAGGGACAAATACTTGTCTTGTAGCAAGAACATATTCTGCTAAAAATGGCCCATAATCACACCTTTCAACTTTTTAAGAGTTCATCTCTTAGATATCTTCAGGATATCTTCTACATGAAGTCCTTTAATAGAAATTACCCAAACACTTCTTCCCACTATTTGAACATATTTCATTTCTACCCTTAGAGGGTCATTACCTTAATTGCAGTGTCAGAGGTGTTCTGAGGGGGCTAAACAACACACCTCCCAAACTGGAAGCAGCACTGTGTGTTAGGGTACTCCCCTTGGACTAATTAACTCTGATTCAGGGGCACAACAGTGTGCTAATAGCTGTGCAGCTGGTAGGGTCCCCCAGATAAGTCATACAGATCTAGTTTATGTACCTGTGCTCTCTAGACTAATCTATAGCACAATTTTTCACTCACATTCCAAAGAAAACTTTTTAGAAGTCTAGAATTATGAAGTCCTTGGCTTTCCTTTAAAATTCTTTCTGACAATTCCTCCAATTAGTCATGTGTCTTCATATTTAATAGCTATCATTAATTCATAATTTATCCTGTGTTTTAACTGTGATCTATATGGTCAGTTTAGCTTTTCCTGGGCAGGACGGTTACTCTAGTCAATACTTTCCTCATTATTCCATGAAAGCAACTCACACGGTAAAAGAAAACTTAACTTCTGGAGAATGTTGAAGCATCCCTCTCTTGAAAGAGTGGTTAATGTATTTAAACTTGTTTCTTTGCCTGGAGACAACAAGAAGTCATTCTGGTACAAGAGCTTTATTTCTCTTATTTTTTTATTTCTCTTTATTTTTTTTTCAGCTTGCATCTGGTAACTCAATTTCTTTCTTTTCTTTCCTTCTTCCTATGGAGGAAAAAAAAATGCTATATCTACTCCTTTATTTTCCCTTATATGGTGAAAATTGCTGTAATGTTTTAGCAATATCTTTATAAACAAAGACATTGCCACCTTTTGGAACCTTGATAGTCTCTTTCAGATGTTTCCTGTTTTCCTTTAATAAAAATGACTTGATGTGTTTTTGATTCCTGTGCAGTCTTGTTTTCTGTTAGCACCACCTGGTTTACAGCTACGCCACCATGTCACTCCTAAAGTGACAGTCTGCTTAGGCTGACCAGTGGTCCTGAAATACAAACAGACCACACACAGAGAGTACCAAAGGCTGCATACACTGCAAATGTAACTGTGACTACTCAGGAAAGTCCCCTCAGAGCGCATCCACTACCTTAATCCACAGATCACGCTTTCATTGTACTATTGCTTTTTTTTCATTTTTCTATCTTTAAGGTAATTCCAGAAAAGTTTCAGTGCCTTCCTTTATCCTTTAATATTTGGTTCCTGAGCTGTTATTACAACAATCTAAAAATCAATTTTCAAATTTAGCATTGTTCATAATTTTCAGCAAAGGACATAGAATATGGAGCAAAAAAGAGGAAGACAAGTATTCTTTGGCTTCATTTTTGCCTTTTTTCTTTTTAAAAATCTTGTTAGCTTTTTAAAATTCATCACAGATTATCAATCCTTTTCTCCCCCAGTTGCTTGATATGGGTCTTTTCTAATTTCTTTTCTTGTCCTGGCCAATTTTGCTGCTTTTAGAATCCTCTTTCATGTATATTTCTCCACTCTTGAACAAAATGGTTAACAGTATTCAGTTAAAGATTTGCTTAGGCTTGATTATCTGCTGTTGTCTTGGTTTATCGGGATACTCTTGATCAAAGTCCATATTTTAACTTTCCTGATGAATATCCCATTATCTATCTAACTGTTTAGCAACAACTCATCATGTTATCAGCTTGAAAGACAGTTATTTCCTAGTTTCATAAGATATTTTATGTTGGGACTCTCTGTCTTTCAGTTTTCAGTCTGCCGTTTTTCTACATTTTCTTTGCCACTAATAAAAGCATTGTCTGGATGAAGCTGTTTCTTTGGCAGACAAAGAGCAGAATATTACAGTATAAGAAGTGATGTGCTTTGGTTGAGCAAAATTCAACCAAGTCAAATTTACCAATCATCATAATGCATGGCAAAGGTTCTTTAATAGCAGAAGTACATGCAACTAATTCAGTGATGTTTCCCAAGGTATCTGGCCTACTTCTGACAGTCAGCTTATGGATTTCCTGATCCAGAGGTTCCATCTAGTAGACAAGTGTCTTCTTGCAAGCATTTGTCTGATTCCTTTAAGAATACTTGTAAGCTTTTGGTTTTCAGAGTATCCTGTGGCAATAAGTTCCACTATGCATGCATGTGTTGTCTAGAAGCAACATGTTGTGAGGAAACTTCCTTTTTGCATGTGTGTGTTTTAAATCCAGTCATTTAATTGGGTGTGCTCTCATTTCCAAATTGGTATACTTACTGAATTATAGTTCCAAGTGTTTCTTTCCCTTAACCATGTATGATACTTGAACTTCTTCCAGAAATCCCAGCTCCTTTTTAAACTCAAATTGTCTTCCATTTAATCTTCCATTACCTGGGAAGACGTGAATAGCCATTTCCAAAATGCAACCAGGAACACCCCAAGTGAACCCACAGTGTATTTGATTTGGGGGCCAATGCTCAGGTTTCAAATACCACTTCTCAGACACATAGTGATGCTCTGCATCACTCTCCAGCCACCTGTGTTCCTTACTTTAAGACTTCTTACAGGCTCTTTAAAGTCTCAAAAGAGTGGGGTTGCTTTTCAGCTTACCCTGTCAGAAGACACTTGCAGCTTTAAGCTGTGAATCAGAACATTTAGCAAAATTTTGTAAAGGAGCACAGCACAATATAGCAAAATCCTTCAGATCCGAGACACTGGAGAATAACTGAGCTTTTGGGACACATGAATAAGCAGCCAAACAAGCACCTACATAATACTCAGCCATCTCTCTACTGCCACATTGCTTAAGAAAAATGTGCAATTATTCCAGCAAGCAGTATTACACGATATGTAGGCAGACTGTCTGCGCTATGCTTTAACAGCCTCTAGCTATAAATAACATTATTAGGAAAGCACATTGCCTTAGAAGGAGAGAACAGAGATAATCACCTTTGTGACTGTCTAGAAACATATTCAGATTTCATGTTTAGAGATTAAAAATAGACTCAACAAATGCATTCAGTTTTTGACACTGGGTTAAGCTTCTTACCCAAATGATACAATTGACACAATAAAGCCAAGAGTTTATTACAAGTTTTAAAACCCATTAAAATACCAGTCAAAAATCTGCAACCTTAAAAGGCTTTTAGATTAAAAAGTGAAAATTAGGGTCATGACACATTTGTCCCAAGAGATAAAACACAAGCAGCACAGGCAGCTACTCGCCTGCTGTGTATAGGTACCACCCTCTCAATGGACACCACAGCCCTGAACCTCAGACAGCCTAACTGCCACAGATTTCAGTGTGGGTTTCCACCCAATATTGAGAATGGTTTATGTAAAATGTCAGCCTGCAAATTCTGTCTGACTTTGAGGGGGGCGTTCTGTGCAAGTCCCTGCCACGAGGGATAATATGGGCTGAAGCTGTGTCCCTGCTATGTCCAAGGAATAGATGGTGGGGCTACTTGGTATGTGCTGCACTGTCCTCTTTCTGAAACAAAATCGCAAAGCAGTGGCTGCAGCCTAATTCTCACATCTTTCTTGCTCTCACACCTTTCTTGCTCTCACACCTTCAATTCTTCCTTCTTAACATGGTAGAAGGAAAAACCCTGAGCTCTGTAGTTGTGCTTTTGCTTTTGCTCCACTGTGCCCGTTCATCCCTGTTCAAACCATTGTCCATTGACATGCTGGCCTGCTGGAAAGACCAAGTGTCCCTCCTAGCAGAGCCTAACCTGGAAAGCTTGACAGCCATTTGGTCATCAAGCATTTCCCCAGGACACTGTAACCACACAGCATGCAGCCCCCTAAGGACATCCACTGTAGCATATGTTCTGACCAAAGAAAGAAACTGGATATAGCTTGTGGTAAGTTAAATGAGCAAGTGTTCACTGAATCTTCATCAACCCAGTCACTCTCCCATCTTGCAGTGTGTGGCTGTTGATGCCACAGCCTTCATCAGTATTGTTAGGATGCACAGAAAGCTTGTGGCATATGCCATTGTGGCTATTATAGCCCTTTATATCTTTTTTTATTTTGTTTTGTTTGGTCCATCAAAGCTCCACATAGCCTCAGAAACAGTAGCATTGCTTCAAAGCCTGCCAGGCTGGCCTGTGGCCAGCTGAAACCAGTAACAGGTGGTCAGGTGGAATTTGGCCAGGCAAATATGCATATCTCTGTGGAAAAACTTCATTGGCCAAAGTTATTGAACTAGTGAACTACCTATCATACTAGGTCAACTAGGTTGGACTTCCACTTTCTGTTTGTAGAAATGCAAAATAAACAAATGCACACACTGAACCATATCACCTTAGGAAACAGCAAGCCAAGGACATAACTGGCCTCCAGCCCATACAGGATATTCATTCACACAGGATACCTGCGCTAAACACTCCTTGCTATAAATTTTGTTTTGGTTGTTTTCTTGACAGAAGGTTAATCCCACACCCAGGCACTCCCCATATGTTCTCAGCAAAGTTGTAAAACAAGCTCTCTGAGTCAGGAGTTACACACTGAGGGTAAATACACCTGATAATGACACACAGCCTCCCCAAAGCAATACGTCCTACAAGCATATCTGGTGTGGGACTTCATTGGCATGCATATTCTTGTGCAAGTGCCAAATCCAGGTGAGATCTCCAGTGTGGGATAAATAACTTCCATAATTTAACAGGAGTAAAAACAAGGTAAAACAATCTTTATTTTTGTCTTCATGATTTGATTCTTCTGAAATCAAATATTTGCCCTTCCTGATTATCACACATTTGCCTCTGTAAGTTCACCTAGCCAGAGCAACTGATTCTTGATCTTCATGCCTTTTCAAACTTTATAGTAGCTGACCTATTATGGCATTTTTTCTCAATTATTTCAAGGAGAAAATGGTCACAAACAGAGACGTGTCAAAACAGAAGCACTGAAGACATGAAACACCACCTTTATGTTAACGGCTATTTCACATATCTACAATACTAACTAAGTAGTTGAGAATACAAGTAACTTCCAAGTTAAAAACAAACAGCTTCATTACAAGCTGGGCAGTAAACAGACAACTGGCTTTTAAAGGATATTCTACTTCTTGCTCCTTTCCACATATGTGATGTTTATTTTAAATTTCTGTGGGCTTATCCAAACTGGATGGCTCTACAAACTTCTGATTAGATTGTTTAACTTTCCGATGAGTGAGTGGTACAAATCTCTCTCTGTGACAAAACCCAGAAGCTAAACATATTGCAGACTCCTGCCAGAGAGATTTGGCGCCTTAATTTGTCCTGTAGCAGCCTAAGGTCCTGGTATGATGGTGAAGAAATAATTGTCATCCTTGCTTACACACAACATTCAGCCAGTGGATAATATTTGCTATATTGAATTTTTGCTCATTTGATTCTCAAAACTTCCACTTTGCAATTACTAAACAAGGAAACTAGAAGTTTCATAGCAAGACCTTTCATTAGTTAAACCAATTTCTCTCCAGGTGGTGAGATCTTTTTGACAAAACACAGTACTGCTAAAGCAAGGTGGGATACACGGTGGTTTTTAGCATGAGCATTTCTAATAATAATTTAAAATTAGTTCTAGTTGTTATTCATTTCTATGAATATTTCTGACCTAATCTCCTTTTCACTTGAGGCATGACCCAACACTCACCAAAATAGATGGGGAGTTAATAGTGGGAGTTAAAGTGATCCCTAAAGAGCAATTAGAAGATCATTGTTTAGTTCTGTGTGCAGTTCTTCTGGGATGGATTTAACAACTGTTTTGTTGAAGCCATCCAGAAAGTGGAGATTTGTTTCCTGTAATTCATAGCCCCATTGGGCAGTGCAATAGAATGCATTCTGAGTGCTAATGTGAGCACCAATATCTAGACGTATATCTCGTTTATTCAATGCCATTAGGGCTCTTGAAAATAACACCCCATAAATTCTTAATGAAAAGTACCTAAAATAAGTGTCACTGAGACACATTGGATCAGAGCAGAAAGCAAATATGGCATTGTATTTTGAGAACTTTAGAGCAGTGTTTAATTATTATACCTGAAGAGAATACTCTCCTTTAAAGGTAACATTTACATACATCATAAAATAAAGTCACCCAAATAGAGTAAATGTGGGGAAACCAGTGCAGGGAAAAGGTTGTCTCACTCTTTTGTACTGCTTCCCAGTGTAGGGAGTTAAACAGATTCCAACATCTGGATAGTCCATCTTTGTCTAGAACCAAATACCAACACTTCTCATGTTTTCCATTGAATCAGAGGTTGTATCAAAATAGTATTTTGAAAAAATATTGTTACATATGTGGAGAAAAAAGAAGAAATCAAGTAAGGCACAGCATGTGTTAACCATGCCAGTCTACTCAGATATCTTTACTTGATAACTGTCTTTCAGGATGAATGAAAGGTGGGTAAATTATTGGAGGAGTGTCACTCGGAAATTATTAATTCAACAAAGAGATAAGGGGTAGTGTTGAAAGGGGAACTTCTGGCTAGAGGATGACTAACAAAGGAGTTTTTAAAAGAGCAGTCAGGATCTTCGAGAAGGGCCTATCTTCTTCAATACTGTCATCAGAGAATTTGGCACAGAAATAGAAATGAGCTATTGAAAGCTAGTGACAATACTTATTTGAATGTATTTTTCATTACAGTGAGGGAACAGGCTATTTTAAAGGAAGAGGTGGACAACTTTGAGGGCTAGAGTATTAGAAATGGTATAAAATGCAACATTATTATTGCAAAGCATTTTAATTACTAATGAGATTTTTTTTTTTCTTAAACACACCATTTGAAAATAGATGAGACAGAGAAATAACTGAGAGCATCAGTGAAATAACTGAGAGCACCAGTTGCCCACAGGATGATTATGATCCATCAATGTGATCTGACTATGAAGAAGCAAGCACAATCCCCATAAATCTTTTCCTCCAAGAGAAATAAGCAATCATTAATGTCTTTGTACTTGTGAAACCTCCTCTGTATATAGTTCTGACTGCTTGTGTTCAAGGTCAAATGCAAGCTGAAAGAAATATAGTGAACAAAGTAGTGACAAGCAATTGAAAACACTTAACTTTTCTAACAAAACAAGAACTGTAAGGCGACATGTTTGCTGCACCTCAGGGGTTAAACACAGGAAAGAGAGATAAGTACTAGAGCTAGACATTGTCAGGATGATTAAGACCAAGTATAAACCAGCCATGGGTGAACATAGCCTAGAAATTAAGAAAAATCTTGTAACCATGAGAATGTTATGAGCTGGAACATCTTTTTTCCTGTAAGTGTGGAGCCATACTTTTGCAGTGGAACTTCAAGAGTCTGTAAAGAAAAGAATATAATGTAGCCACCTGAAACAGCAGAGATTTGCACTTCATTGCTAAGGTTTTATATACATTGATTTCACTCTTCACTTCACTTAAAATCTCCTGGAGTGATTTTGATGAGCAGTTAGGTGTATCTGGGTCATTCATGGGCCCAGCTGTAGTTTTACCACCAGCCCTTGAGGCTGATGACTGGTTATAGCAAATTCAAGAACAAATTAGCAATCAGACTGTGAGCCAGAGGTGGGATGGATGTAATCTTTGCTGGAATATTTTCATTTGCTGCTGCACCATACAGTATGAACTGCGATGAACAGATGGAACAAATTCTTTTTCATATTTACCTTCATAAATGTAGCCCATTACATGGACTGATGCATAAGTATTTTCAAAGGAGAGAAACAGGGTAATTCATACTCTCAACTTATTCCTGCTAACAGATGAACCTACCATTATTTTCTGTGAATATTAAAAAAGCTTTACAAAGGTAGAAACTGTAGTGATAATGGTGTTTTTTCAATAAACTCTTCTTGGTATCACCAATACTTCTGTTCAGATCTATAGTTATGCTGGGGTTCTGTGTGGTTTAGCTGTAAAAGCAAAAAATCTCAGGCTGTTGGAAGGATTCAGATAAAAGCAGTAGTTTTGGTACAGTTTACATTCACTAGCAGTCTTCTCTTCTGCTGACTTTTATGTCATGTGCTGTTCATAATATTGTGTGAAGTACTAATACCTTTGTTTTATCCAAAGACTATATGAGTTACTGAAAAAAAATAGTATAGAAATACTGTGAAGAGATCACAAGCAGGATCTCCCAAGTCCTGGAATAACATTTCAGCCATTGAATAAACCTTCATTTTCATCCTAGAAAACTTCAGCTGAGGCTGCCAGGGGTCCCTGCATGTAAATGCCGATGAGATTCATGCCTGGAATAGAAAGTACACAGTGGAGCCACATACATTTTTCACCTGTGTGGCTGAAATGACAAACAAAAAGCCATCAATACTTCCTACAACATAGAAGAGATGTAGCTACAGAAGGAGTCTTGGCACTGAAGCCTGTTAATTTTGGCTTTCTGAATAAAGGTTTATGCTGTCATACAAAAAAAGGTATTCTGTTTCTGTTGCAAAAGGGGCCATATAACAGAGGACCCAGGCAAATACACAAGAGAGCTTAAAGAAGGAAACCTCTGAGGCACTATGCGTTTCAGATTTTTATCAACAATTTAACTTGTCTCTGGCAAGAAGCTGCTGTTGATAGACCCCATGTTCCTCTCTGATGAGTGATTTGGGCTGCGATGATTTATAGAGCGAATGGTCTGACTATGTTTTTGAGTCATCTGCTTTGCCTACTTGCCCTGTAGAAATCACCAATAAGTATTTCCACCGAGATGCTCTCTGTCACTTCTCAAGCTTTGGCTTATGTCCTCTGTTCAGGCTTAAGCACCTATTAGAAATATGGGATAAGATTATACTCAAGCTCCTTTTAGGGATACGAGTCTGTAAGATGTCTGAATGTCCAGTACCAGCTACTAGAGTTACACACCTCTGACAGGGAAACAGCCCACTTACTGAGCCAGTCATTTAAAGTTAATAATTAAAAAACAACTAAATTATTGTTGTGTTTGAAATCACTTTTTCATTGAGCTGTGCCTGTGAAACATCTGCAGGGAAAATTCTTTCAATATCTTTTCCTTGAGGTTCAAATTCTCAGACTCTCACCCATGGACAGGGTGAATATGCACTTTTTCCTCACATGAAGAAGGAAATGATCTTTTCTATTACTGCATAGTGGTTCTAGTGTCTTTTCTTTTCCTTTGCCTGCAGAGGATCAGAACCATATCTCTCCTGCAAAGTGGTATTACCCTGAGAAGACTCTTCTCCACCTCTACTAACTATGAAGCGAGAAGTAAAAACTGGTGAGAAAGGGAAGGAATGGCTCTATGGCCCTAGAAGTCAGCCTGTCCCTTATAGAAGAGCTTTGCAAAGTGACCATTATGATGTCATTGCAGTCCTGGTCCCTTGCTGAACAGTGGCATCACTGACAGAACAAAAGGATCTTCTTGTGAGTGGAGTTTAAAATCTCTAATGCTGAGACAGGCTTCTGATCTTCTGGAGAGGAAATGTAAGCCATTAAAGAACAGCCAGACTCCTAAATCTCTAGATTTTCAGAAGAAAGGGGCCAACACCATTTTCTGAGAGCCTTTATGCTACCAGACTATGTTTAGGAGCATGACAGTCTCACAAAGAACTTAGATTGTAGAAGAGCTACTGCTAATCTCAGATGAGACTTGTGAGGCCATTTTCTCAAATGAGATATCTGTGAAAAAGCACAAGCATATAACTCTAACCACCAGGAAATTTCAGGTTAAAGAGGTAAGCACATACCAACAGCATTTTTTCTACCAACAGGACTTTCTATCATGATTTTAAGTTCACCTCCTCAGAGGAACTTTGTTCCTTCTTTGGGATTAAAATCCTCTCTGACACAAAGATTCAGGTCCAGGCAATGCATCAGCTGTAATGTCCAATATCAAAAAAATAAGCATAAATTGTCAGCTTTGTCCACAGAAGAAGTGCAAACACTCTGGAAGGTGTTCCTCTGGATATGCACTGTGTCAGATTTTGGACTCTGGGGACTTCAGAGGCATGCAACTGAACCAAATCTTCACCACATGCATCTAAATGTCTTTGCTTTATATGCATTATCATCAGTTAACTCATGTCAGCTGACATAAGTATCGAAGGTGTAAGTGGAGCTAAAGTGGTAAATAACGTGTAACACTTCAGTGTTACCTACACAAAAAACCTCTTGACTTAAGTGCTCGAACTGGGCCCATTGGTAGTGGGGATATCACAATATCAGGTTCTCCTGGATACTGTGGTGACATTAATTGTGAATACACAAACCTGATAAGAAGGCATAAAGAAATCACACTTCGAGGAATTTCCATTTCACCCTGGTCACACTACACTTTTGAGAAAAACTGGCAGAAACCAGCTTTAAGAAACATTTTTGCCCTGCTTGGTGCCTGTGTTATCTGCCAGCTGCCAGTAGAGATCCAAAGTGATTTCACCATCACCTTCTTTATAGCCTCATTTCCTGAGGGACTTGAGCTTCTCTTGTCATCCTGCATTTCCATTTGTATTTCAGTTTGCCTGTCATTTGTCTCCTACAAATCTGACAACTTTCAAATCTGACAACTGCTCACAATCACATTGGACAAATAAGGGAGAATTTCCAGTGAAATATGAGTTCCTACAAGTCTTGTGAAAGCCAACAGGTGGGTAGAGGAAAGCAACTAATACAAATTGGAGAAAGGAGATCCAGAGAAAAGTTTCAATATAACAGCCCCAAGACCTTCTGGCTGGACAATCACCTTGCACACGTCTGCTTTCTGATCAGCGTGCGGATGGGTCACAGCAACTGAAGCACTGTGTTACCTCAGCCCATAGTTAAGGGACACGGGCCTGAAACGAGGTGAAGAAAGAAACAGGGACATGGAGGAAATGGCTTAATGTGAAGATGCATGGCAGACATGAGGGAACTGGGGAAGTCTTATAGACTTTTGACAGAAACTGTGATTATCATGGGAAGGTCATATGAAACTCCATAGGAAGCTGAGCTTCCTTGTTCTGCTTTTCATGAAACAGGATATGGGACATATTTAGAACTGAACCAGCTCAAAGTACAGTGGCAAAAATACAGACTTTCAGTGTACTGCCGAGCTATACTTTCATTACTATCTTCATTCCAGAGTAGGCCAAATTTGACAACAAATGTTGCTGCGCCTGTGGAGTAACCATACTCAAAGTAAAAGATACATGCGGCAAAGCTTCCAATAAAAGCCCTTGCTGAGTGGCTCCACTACTAAAAACTGAGTGTCTGACCTTAAACTAAGGAAATGTCAGCTGCATGCCAGTACTGAATGTGGGTTACTTTCAAGCATAAATTATATACCCTTGCCTTTGTTGAAACAGGCTCCTGTCAAAGATCAACAGATGTCTCAAGAGTCACATACTTCAGCTCCCTGTTTGCTGCCAGCATCTGATCCACTAATCATTCATGCTGCATATATGCTTACTCCCTCCCAGGCTCCCTTCTGAAGCAAAATGACTAGATTCTTGGAGAGGAAGTCTGGGCACAGTTAACAGAATAGCTTGCTCCAGGCTCCACTCCAGACAGAAAAAATGGACTTGGACTGCAGCAATTTTAACTCCCTCAGTCCATGGCAGTTGTCTGATCTTACTCCAATAGGCCTTGTGCCCTCAAATTCCCTTCACACTGTACTGGGACAGCACAGGCAGGCAGTGCATGCTTTGAATTAGTAAATCATAACTGCTTAATAATTAGCTTGGACAATAATATGGGGCCACCAGACACCTGGGCCAAATACTACCCCAAATTTGGCCATGCTAACCTAAAGAGAGTAGTTACTTCTGAACCATGTGTACAGGAGCTCTTTCACCACCTGGCCTGGGTCAGAGATTAGCCTTAGGGCAGCTGCTCTGGTAGCACAGTCACGGCCCTTGAGAAAGCCAGGGCAGAGGCCGGAGACCTCAACAGAAGGACTTTGCTTCCAGGCTTACAGCTGGAATTTGAACTATTCACACTGATAGGTGCCACCTCTCACCATCAGCTCTCACCCGGTGGCCCCTCCAGCCTTTTTCCTCAGAGGCCAGTTAAAATATTCTCTCAAAATAGATAATGAGGTAATAATTTTATTTTCCTGGTTGCTTAAGGAGAGTGTTAGAAGAGTTAATCCAGGGATCAAAGGTCTTTGTTTGCAGAGAGTCTTTTGAATCCCATGTGTGCTGGTCACAGAAATAACAGTGAAAGTGTACAGACCTGGAAATGACAGCCAGGATGGAAACCAAATCTGCCACAACCTTCTAATGGCATTTAGTGTCTTTTAAATGTTTGGGTCAAGTTTGATTTTGCTAGTTTATGTAGCCTGTTGTGAGATTTAGCCAGCTGTTGTATCTTTTCATGCAAGTAAAACTTTCCAAAAGGGGCCTTAAACTCTAGTGACGGAATACAGTTATTTGTATGTCATCTGCAGCTTCTATTTATAGGATGATGAAAATATCCCCCAATCAGCAACTCTCTAAGAGACAGGCATTTCATAAAAATAGATTACAGAAAACAAACAAAGATGCAGGCATGTTTTAGGTTAATCAAAACACTCATATTCCCAATTCTCCTCATAACTCATATATTTAAGACATTGGTAAATTCAGATAGTAAACCCGTTCGGACACAAACACACCAACTTTACACAGGATAAGGAATTTGCCTATTCAAGGAAAGGGAATATTAATACATCCTGCAGTGAATAGACACAATAATAAATGGAGGGTTTTAATGACTCAAAATTAATTTAACTGTTTTCTGTGATACCCAATAGAGCTTGCATGAAGGCACTTACCAGGGGGTGAATGTGCTTTTAAAAGGTGTTAATTTAAGACCAGATTTGTTTGAAGATTGACTTGAAAGAATTTCAAAGGATGTAGTTCAATTAAAAATATTCCAAACTTTGCATTCCTGGCAAAACCTTTTGACCTCTCACGATATTTAATGCTCGAACATGAGGAGTTGACTGACTGCTACTCACTTCACTAAAGGCACTCAGGATCCTTGCCCCTATACCACAACCATCATTAATTGTTGGTAAGCACTCATTACATTGACCTAAGGCCAGTACCCAGAGAAGCAGTAGATCAGGAAGGGGCAGGCACTCAACTGCAGCACCGGGGGTACTTTTCCTGGCTATGCGTCAAACACGGCTCATCCTTTCAAAAAGACCCAAGAGCAGAGTGTACACTGGCAGGTCTGCTCACTGCAGCCATCGCACAGCCTGGCATTCCCACCGGCAGAAGGATCAAATGGAGTTCTATCCACAGCAGGCCGGCGGGGAAGCATTAGAGAGACTCCTCTGACACCCACTGCCTCCTGTGACGAATGGCTGCTGTCACCCATGCAAGGGGGCCCCTCGCCATGAGGCTGTTTGCATTCAGTCAACACTTTGCTTTTATAGGCCTGTGGAGCCAAAGATTGCTAGACTTTTGAACCCTAGGCTAACTTCTGTCTGGCTACAACCTCATTTTCTGGAGGCAAAATCTTTTTTAACAACTGCACAATACCAAGTAATTAGGGTAAAGTCTGCTAATCTTCTCCATTGGGCCTGGAGGTTGTGCATTCAGAATCCGATGAAGGTAGAATTATTGCCATCAAAGCCTGAGGTTACTTTGTGAAAGGGGTTGAACTCTAGGTCAAGGAAATGTTAACTGGACAAAGAGAGATCAAGCAGATAGTGTTAAAATTAAAACTGTCCTACTGAGATAATGCAGAATTGACTGCTTTTGCTCTGAAAGCTAGCTGAATGAACAACGTGAAGGGAAGGCTAGAGCAGCTCTTTCAAAAGCTGAAAACATAGCAAATAAAGGATTTATTGACTTTCTTTCATTTTGGAATTTATTTGTAGTCTCTTTATTCACTAAGACAAAGTAAAATATCTTAATTTTTTATGTCACATTGCATTTGGGTCATCCTATTCCCTAAATCTATTTGATATACTAAATTGAATAAGTTATCTCTTATATATCTTCTCTCTCTCCTCTAAAAGCCCCCATGTAAAAATTCATTAGAAATTGAAACGTTTCAGCTCTTAAGAGTCCTGGGGACAAATGGAACTTGCTGGACAATAGGAAGGATAAATAAGCACAGACTCACACATATGAGGAGGAAACATGCTCCAGAAGAGAGCATGGAGTGCCCTGAATATGGCACGAGGGTGGACTTTGTGTCTCTGGTACTTGCACATAACATAGGTCAGGGAGAGACTCCAGTTTTTCAAGGCATTAGAGCCCAACCACTTAAAATCTTCAAACATTCAAAATAAAATCACAGATTTTTCCTGGAAATTAATCACAGAGCAGGACAGCCCTCATTCCACCACAGGGAGTCATTCCAAAATCAAATCGACTCGCTGCTGTCAAGGGTAACAAATACACCGCTATCCCCTCACCAGCAACAAAGCTGACACTCCAGCAGGAGTGGCAGCACTTTGCCCTGGTGCTGTGGGGTGGCTTTTGCCTGCTGCTGCCCGTGGGTTTTAGGTCCGTATGTAGGAGCAGAAGAGCAGAAATGTTGAAGCCAGCTATTTCTCATGCCAGGTTCTACTGGGCTGTGTCACACCACCCCTGCCACCTCCCTAACTTTTGGGAAATGGATGGAAATACTTCAGCTGACACAGGCAAGGGGCATCTTTGGAAATGTGATGGCAATTACCACAGCAGTGGAATTAGCTCACAGTTCAATTCTTAGGGCAAGATGTATTTAATGGTGTTGCAGTAGTCAGCTGCATTAAGCCAAGCACAGTATAGTGGATACAGCTTTCTGCTTCCAAGTTGAGCTATCAGAAGAATTCTCTTGTAAGACTTCTTCAAACCTGAATGCTCCCTGAGTAGCAGGTACAGCTACCACCATGGGAAGAAAAAGTGTTTTGCGGAAGACCAGCGGTAGCAAAAATAATCTTCCTGTCTGGGGTGGGACACTTCAATGCATGGGGAAAGACATTTC
Organism: Phainopepla nitens; assembly: GCA_013400175.1. Taxonomy (NCBI): domain Eukaryota; kingdom Metazoa; phylum Chordata; class Aves; order Passeriformes; family Bombycillidae; genus Phainopepla; species Phainopepla nitens. The sequence goes on from VXBQ01001331.1 coordinate 376,346, forward strand.
CAGCCCCACATTTTCCTCCCAAGGAGGTAGCATCCTAGAGCTCTCCCCTGAGCTGTGGGCAGGAGGAGAGTTTCAGCCTCTCTAGGAAAAAGGCAATAGCTAGTGTTGTTTAGTGCCCATTGTATTGGCATTTCCCAGGGGTTTTAGAAACACCAGGTTGCCATTACCTTCATGAAAATATAAACTTTCTCTATATATGGGCTATAAGACACAGGCTCATCAATATTAGCTTGCTTTCACGATGTGTAGGTTTTTCATGTATTTTCCTTTAATTATATAAGAACAAAATAAATTAGTGGTAATGACTAATCATGGCACAAAGCTTTATTTTTGTTGAAGCATTCTTCTGACATGGAGACAGAAAATGACAAGTGCATTTTTATGTTAATTAAGGCCATGTGATTTGCCCCAGATTGATGGCACAACATAAATGCTAAAATGCACCAAAGTGAAGGCTGACTTTTTAATGGAACTTTGCACAGGAGCAGTGTCCCTGGCACAAGAGGAATTGGAATATATTTCTTCAGGTTTCTGATTAGAAATAAGTATTCTCTGCTGCACTACCAACAGCACCAAAACTAGTTAAATGCTGCCTGGTGGAAATGCTTCACAGATTAAACTAACCAGTGTAGCAGTACCAGGAAGCCATCTGTATTTATGGGAATATAAAAAATTGGTCTTTAGTCAGCTATTTCTCAGATTAAAATGCGAGTCTGTCTCCTGATTCCAATATCTCCATCCACACTCTTTTCTGTTCCAACTCTGCAAAATGAAGTTTTGTGGCCACTATTGAAAGCTGCCCATCAAAATACCACATATTAGTGCTTCAATTTGGACAGCTTTTGGTTTTAGAATAATATATATAGGAATATTGTGGCTGTTTCACAAAATTCTGTTCCAAATGAGAAGAAAAAGTAGACAGAAAATGATGCTGTAGAATAAAAACCTGGCCACCTTCTGTGAAGAACTTATGGATTTGCACATGGAGGATGTTACCCTGGCAAGCCGGTTTGGGGATCCTGTTTCCTTTAGGAAAGAAATCAAGTGTGTGAGTCAGGTGTGCACTCTGGTACCATTGCTTTTTAATTCTAAAAGATTGTTTCAATGAACCCAACAGAAGCAGACATCAAGAAGCACTTTCCTTGCCCAAACCCCCCTGTCTTTGCCCAGATAGCCTGTCTTTCCAATTAATTCTGCGCTCAGACATTGGGACCGTAGTTGGATTTTATAGCTAAGCCAATCACAGCTCAGGCTAACGCCAAAAGGTTCAGTTCTGTCCATCTTTCTATTGCTGTTAATTGCATCTTCCTATTCCCCACATTGCACTCTGTCTAATGCTTTTCTGACCTTAAGGTTTGCTAGATCACCAGAAGAAATATTGATACATTTCACAGAGCTTTGCAGACAAGCAAGTGCTTATAGCAAAGGAAGAAACAAGAGCACATAAATGAAGACAAAGAAGGAGAAAGGGAATAGACTGTCTTTTCAGAGGCAGCTGGTCATCTGATTGCCTGGCCTAGCCTCAGACTGTACACTCCACCCTGACTGCTCCATCTCAGTGTCATGACCATGACTGTTTCCCTTATAGGCTGGTGAGTTTTTTCTTTTCTGTACAAACAACAGCTTGCCCATCATATTCTTGTTTCTGCATGCACAGACCAAGTATTCTAGTACTGCTCAAGCTTTGTCATGCACTCCTTGCCTTGGGCCATAACCCACATCTGTTTCCTAGCATTGCTGTATGAAAGAGCATTTATTAAATTCTCTGGTACTGAGACTGAAAGAAACAAACCCATTGTCTTTATCCAGGTCTGACAAAAATTGAGACTTCTAGGTAGACACACAAGACACCAAACCAACTAGAAACTTCTTCAGAGAATGAATCAATCTTCATCTTTACTTTAGGTAGAAGGCACAAGAAACAGAATCATCTGACATTCACTTTGGAATAATACAGGTTCATTTCTATATTTCTTGACTAACAGTAACTCACATTTACGGGAATACATTAGAAAGTCTATTTTTCTTTTTTTTCCCTGAAGTAAAGGCACTCATATGCACAGGTCCTGGGTCTGATTCATAGCTGCATTACTTCAGTTTTATTTCAGGAACTCAATTTATAGTGCAGCAACTACATGAACCATGACTCCTGTCTGTGACACTCTCATAAGCAAAAGTGTAGGATGGTCTTTTTAAGTGGCTCATGATATAGGACTCAATTGCCCCAGTTCCCTGTTTGACTCTCCTCTGTGGAACCAACTCACTAGGATGTGAGGGCGTTGGACCTCCCAAAAAAACTGCTTCTTCTTCCCTTACACTGAGCAGCCAGAACAAAAGAGCACTTAGCTCCTCAGTTAATTCAGAAATCTCTAGTAACGTGAGAAATTGCCCTGCCCAAGAATCCCTAGCTTCTTCAATCACTAGTGGATATTACCAATTCTTATGCAGTTGATGGCGTGCAGTGTGTTTTCACGTCTGTCTTGGGGTGTCCATTTTCTCCCAAATTTGCCCTAAACCAAGACAACATCCAAAAGACTGCCCCAGCATCTGATTTTGCCAATGGTTAAGCATTTGAGTAACTTTATTAACCAGGATTAGCTCACTAAACTCTGCAGTAAGACTCAGCAATCCAATGATGTAGAAAGATAATTATGGAACATAGCCACATGCACATCATTTAAGTCAAGTTGCACACCGTACCTGGCTGTGAAGGACACAGGGAAAAAGGAAATTTTCATTTAACCTCAGATAAATATTATGTTTATTATTAACATCACAATAATATCCCATAGCTGTAACCAGCTTGCTCACATTAGCCAAAGCACTGTATAAAGATACCAGACTGATTAAATCCCTGCCAAAGGAAGCTTACATACACTTTGAAACACACACACACACAAAGGAAACCTGTTAGTTTTATTTCACCATAATTGGCAGAGTCTTTTAAAACTTTTATTCTTGAGTGTGATCTCTGCTGCTTTTTTGTAAAGCCATAAGAATGTCATTCATTTAGACCTCAACAGAGATGTTGAAATATTATTGTTGGCATAAAAAAATACACTGTTATAAGAATATTATTGAGGTTGCAATGTCAAGCATTTTGAATCTTACAGAAGAATGTATAGACCTAGCTGCCACTTGAGACACTTCAACATATGAAAAATTTAACTGACAATGGACCCCAGAAACAACTACATATTCTTATCCCTTGCCTGTCCAGCAACATCACCAAGGTGCTCTGCTTTCACTTAGTTGGCGCGTGTTTTCCTCTCTGCCTAACACCAAAATTGCTCTTAGTTGACTGACTCCATTAATATTTTGTTCAGGGAACATAGGGCTGTAAAGAGTATTTATGCTGCACAGTGCAGGGATGCTTGAGGCAGATGTGATTGGTACTGCTCAGGTAAAGAAGTATAGTATAGGTCTTCAATCAAACTTACCAATTTTGGGGCAGACTTACTGCACAATCCTCCACCTCATGGACACAGCATCACAAATCCCCTCCCTCCTCAGAAAAAGCTATGCTGTCACTGTTTGGCAGGCCTGGCAACTCAGCACCAAGGGAAGGCTCAGCTAAATTTTATCACTGCTAACTTATAAAGAAATTTGCTCATAAAGATTCAGTGGCTTGGCATGTTCAAACCACTGTCTTCCAACAGCTCAAATCTTGGGCAAGAGGAGCTATTCAGGGGAGCAGCAATCAGGCACATTCTCAACACACCCTGACAGATTTTGAGTTCCTTCCTTCAGGCATAGAAAGCTGAGAATGTTCAAGGAAACAGTAACGGATTTTGTTACATAGATGCAAAACAAGGTTTTTTCTTCAGAAAAAAAAAGGGTAAAGTCTTTTAGGATGACATATTCAGAGGGATATTAATTTCTTTTCATCTTTTTTGACCAGCCTGAGGCAGTTATATTCAAGTTCAAACAAAATATAGCAAAGCTGTAAACATCTGAGAAGTTTCTTTTAAGAAGAATTGGTCCACATTAATAATAGGCACTGTCTACTGTCTGCTCTGGCAGCAATTTGCAAATATCAAAAATATTTTCTTCACATACAGTAGCCTGCAAAATTTCACTGAATCAAAAAATACCTAAGTGAAGGACAGTATAGGTGCTTGAAAGCCTAATTTGTTGTTCCTGATTTGTATTCAAGAAATCAGACACATTTAGTCTTTATTTATAACAAAAACATCCTGTACAGAATCCAAGTGTTACTCATTTCCTAAAGCTTAAATAGAGTATCAGCTCAGTGCTGGGCTGAATTTCAGTCTAGATGAGAGATGCTGTGCTATGTTTCTTCACAAAGAACCAGGCTGGCCTAGAAACCTCTCAAACAAATTCATTTGGTAGAAATACTGACATGGAAAATGCAATTTAGACCACTGACAACACCGGAAATACTAATCAATCAAGCTGTAGCTGAAGTCTCAGTGGTCATGATTTTGTTTAATGTTTGCAGGTCTCCAGGACACTAAAATTCTCCTTTTTTATAAATAAGGAAAAAAGTTCTCTTTCACCACATTGAGACACCTTGACTTTCTAGCTCTGTATCTAGTTCAGAATACTATAACATTACTGTATGCTGGGAAAAAAAGGAACTAAAAACCCCACTTATGCCCTTAATGGTCTCTAGAGAGAGATAATGTCTTTGAGGGGTTCAAGAGTGATACGAACACCAGTCTGTAGCAAAGCCTAACTGGTAGTCTCAGTTTTTACACTGATTCATATCATTTGAGTGCCCAACATACCTACTGAACAACTAACTTTTTCACAAATACTGAATACTAGTGCTTCCAGTCTGGTTTTGGTGGGATGCCATTTCCCAGCAAAGGCAAAAACTGTCACCTTCAAACTATAAAGAACTTTCACCTTGCTTAAACTGTCAGCCAGTAATGTTTTTCAGATGGCTTCACTTGCAGATGGGAATTCATTTCCTACAGAGTTGAGGTCAGCAAGAAAGAAAAGATGAAAAAACAGACTTCCATAATGCCCCAAAACACAGTTTTAACAGAAAAATAGAAAATTTCATTAAAATAAAAGTCTGGAAGTTAAGCAAGGACATTGCCCTTTTGGGAAGGTGGAAGATCTCGGGAGAACTTGGAAAAACACTTGTGTGTCTGGCAAAATGAGCAAAGTGCTTCACAATAGTCTCAACATTATGGTAAACAGACCTCCCATGTAGCACTAGCATCATTTTATGTGCTGGTATCTACAGTGCCAGAATAGCGTAGGGATGGGAAAGTGCCAGCATTTTTGTGTGCTTCCTGCGTCCTGGGGATCGCAGCTGTGATGGAGAGCAGGGCACACTTTCTGTTGCATCTCTCAAATATAGTCCTGAATGCAACTTCTGTCATTAAGAAATATTTCTTAAGCAGAGTCCATACCCCCTTTTTCCATCTGATAATCATCTCCTTGTGTTTGTGGTAAGTCAACATCCTTCATCTTTGCCTTATGAGGAAAAGCTACGGCTGTGAGCACTTCAAAATGCTTGCAGATCCCTACGATAACAAACAACAGAAAGCATCTAACACAGTTTTTTTCCTTTCCTTACAGAGACAAGCACTTTGCTTGAAAGAGGGCAGCTCCCATACCAGCTTTCTGTCTGTATTATCTGCTAAATTACAGCACATGCTTATCTCTCAAATTTGGCAATGAAGAAAGAAGATGTATGATGCGGCACTCTCCATTTCTGGCTGTTACAGGGCCAGGAAAGGTCAGAGTTTGTATAACCCAAGTCACCACACACAACGAGAAAACACGGGTGGGTAGCTGCTATTTCCTTTTGGCTATGAGGTGTTTGGAGCAAGCTCAGAGACTTTTCTTGAATGCAGCATCTCACTGAAGTCCCAGAGTGTCCCATATGCTGCTACACAATGAAGAGGGCAGGCCCCATACTTGTGTTCACAGGGTAACTGAGCAATCCTGAGCACACACACCCAAGATCTAAGGGGGCACCAAACTGAGCTTAGCAATTTGTTCCACCATCTTCACTCAGGCAAAGCTTTCAGTGATTTATAGCAGTGTGGAGAGAGGGCTTAAGCTGTAGCTTTGTTTAAACATTCACACACAATTGTTTTTCCTGGAGCTCTGAATAAAGTGTCATCACGCTTCTCAACAGGGAAAAATTTTTGGATAAGCTTTTCAGAGAAGCTGAAGAAATGTTATCCAGACATGATTGTTAAACTTGGCTTCAGTTTTGATAGCAGAGCTGCCTTTGTTGGACACATTTTTCCGTCGTGCCCCACTTTCCTCATCACTCCCCTCTCTTCAAAAGGGGAGTCAGTGCCCTCTGACACTGGATAGGCCCAAAGGAAATACTGCTTCCTCATGTCTGCCTTCTCTGTTAGCACCAGCAACAGAGAGAACCTGGGGAAGCCATGCGGAGCCCAATCTACACAGAGACAGGGTGCAGAGATAAGAAATAATGCCATCTGCTAGGAAGTGGCAAGAGGACAGCAATAGTGTTTTCTAGCTTTTTCCTCCAAAATGTATCTTTCCTATAGCTCACTGTAACTGACTGAGTCCATGAGACTCATTCTGGTTTTCACTCTGAAAACAAAGAGGAGCAGGCAGGCTTAAAGCTGGCAGAAAGATAAGTTGATTTAGGAAATATGAGGAAAATAGCAAGAGAATAACAGAGAAAAGAGAAAGGGTAAGAATACAAAGGAGAAGTTGGAACTACGGAGCTTAGAGAAAGACCTGTGAAAAATTAGAAGGCATAGGAGGAGGAGGAGCACTTAAAAAAACACAAAAAAGAGTATGGAGAAAGCGAAAACTATGGAGTTAAGAGAGAGTTAAGACATTTTGAGGGGAGGCATAGGGCAGCTTGAGAGGGTGTGAATGGGAAAGGAAATGCAAGAAGGGGAACCAGCACAATGAGTTATATATTGCTATTGCACAGAAAATGAAAAGCAGAATATGCACACAAACACAAATGGAAACCTTGGCCTTACCAGAGCAAATGAGACAGGATGCCACAAGACACAATTTCATCCTTTTTAATATAAAGGTAAATGGGTCACGTAAGAAGGCTCTGATCACTCTTAAGAGTACAGTTTTCCTTCCTAGTATCTCTACAGCTTCTGAAGGATTTCCGTACCTCGCATTACTACATTATAATATGAAGAAGCAGATCGTGATTTTGTTAGCTGCAAAGGGCAGACATTTCTCCTCTTTCCTCCTATACACACCAGGCCTGTCTCTACAGCACAAAGGATTTATTCTTCCCTTCACAAATTACATTACCAGCTGAGGAACTATAATAGCTGCCAAACTCCTCAGAAGCCTGAGACGTCTGCCCCCATCCCAGGAAGAAATGAAATGAGGCAGGGGACAGAGGAAGTGAATTATTTTGAAATAAGTGCTGGAGAGGGGATAGATGGAGTAACCAGGACACATACTGCAGAAGCAAGCAGAACCCAGCCTGAGAAAAGCTGGCAAGTGCTGATGTAGGATGAGCCATTCCCTGCGCCATGCTCGGACAGTTATTTGGGAACCTCTGTAGGGAGGGTAAACATTGCTGATAAGAGCCCTCATCACTTTTCCTCCAAACTCCCTTGTAATTCGGAGCTAGCCTATGACTGTGAACACTCCCAGCAAAATCAGACATTGAACCAAGTTTTGAGTTGGCTCCACTTGTAATTTGGGGTTGCCTGTGACCAAAGTTGTTGTCACACAGTCTGGTTCAAGTTCAGCCAAGGGTCTTGTTATGAATAAAGACTCTGAGGGTTTTTTTTTCTTTCTTTCCTCCCCCCCAGTAATTGTAAAATTGCCCTGAATTTGTGTATATTAATTGTTGATGTTATTCCAGTTTTTGTGCAGCTCACCCTCTTTTTCCACCACTACTATCTAGCCGAATATGGGGGGGACAGCTCCAACAGAGAAGAAACAAGCTTTATAGCCTAGGGGCAGCTGCCAGCGGGGCCGGAGCTGCAAGGCTGGAGCAGCCGGGCCGGGCCGAGCCGGGCAGCAGCCGAGCATGGCAGGCAGCAAGTGCGGGACCGGCAGGGAACCGAGCCGGGCTGGCCACATGGCGGGCAGCCCTGGGGTATCGTACCAGGGCCGGAGCCAGGACAGCACAAGCTGGGTGGAGCCGGACCGAGGGGGCCGCGATGCCGGTACTGCGTGCACCGTTCCAGGGCGCACGAGGCCAGGGCAAGCCGAAATCCCTCACAGCGGGCGATGGAGCGCTGGCAGCAGCATGGCTGCCTGATCCCCAGATGGGAGCAGCACAGGCAGCGGCGGCGGCATGGCTGAGACAGCAGGAGGGACCACATGGTGCTGCCCAGCACGCGGCATGGTGGAGCGGCCACGAGGGGCCAGCGCAGCACAACCAGGCGGAGGGGCGGTGGCGGTATGGACCCGGCGTGGCAGAGCGGAAGTGGACGGCCGGGGCGACATGGGCCAGTGCAGTGAGAGGCGGCAGGGGGACAGCGGCAGCCGCGGCTGGAAGCACTGGACGCCCCGGGAGCAACACAGGCGGCACGCAGAAATATTGCGAAATATAATAGAACTGTTTCACCACCAGCGGCCATGCAAATGAACAGCACAAGGAATGATGGGTAACAACTGGAGAGGAAAAACCTCCCAAAAATACGAACTTACCCGCTATTCTAAGAAACTAGTAACACACCACAAAGGAGAAAAGATAAAACTGAACTCTAACGAACTATAAGGGTGGGGAGGGGGTTACCAAAACTTAGATGACAGAATCACGACCAGCCTTAGACCTTTGAGCCAGCATTGAGTTAATCCACCTACAGGTATTCCCGTCAGGATAGGGGACCCAGCTCTGCTGNGTGCAGTGAGAGGCGGCAGGGGGACAGCGGCAGCCGCGGCTGGAAGCACTGGACGCCCCGGGAGCAACACAGGCGGCACGCAGAAATATTGCGAAATATAATAGAACTGTTTCACCACCAGCGGCCATGCAAATGAACAGCACAAGGAATGATGGGTAACAACTGGAGAGGAAAAACCTCCCAAAAATACGAACTTACCCGCTATTCTAAGAAACTAGTAACACACCACAAAGGAGAAAAGATAAAACTGAACTCTAACGAACTATAAGGGTGGGGAGGGGGTTACCAAAACTTAGATGACAGAATCACGACCAGCCTTAGACCTTTGAGCCAGCATTGAGTTAATCCACCTACAGGTATTCCCGTCAGGATAGGGGACCCAGCTCTGCTGCTGAGCCGAGCTCAATTCCTCTTTCTTTGGACTGTTGTAAGTTGGGAGCAGCGGCGGGATTCCAGAACTCTCCGAGCCCCACCTGAGAGCTGAGTGTTCTTATTAAAAGCATTAAAGGGAGCTGGTCTCCTGCCCAGTTTATTTATCGCAGGTCTGAAACAGCTCTTGGTCAGGTCTTGCTCAAGTTAAAATCTGGAACAAGTTTTTAGCCTGACTCCTGTGTGAGTGTGTCTGTGAGCAAAGCTGCTCTTCTGTGCTTGCTTGTCACAAAAAATGATGAATTGCAGAAGTACCCATTTGGTGTTAGTCATTCGGTGCAGCAGGAAGGAAGCAGGAAGCCCTTGTGAGCATTAACTTTTCAAAGCAGTTTGCAAAAAAANCTTTGGACTGTTGTAAGTTGGGAGCAGCGGCGGGATTCCAGAACTCTCCGAGCCCCACCTGAGAGCTGAGTGTTCTTATTAAAAGCATTAAAGGGAGCTGGTCTCCTGCCCAGTTTATTTATCGCAGGTCTGAAACAGCTCTTGGTCAGGTCTTGCTCAAGTTAAAATCTGGAACAAGTTTTTAGCCTGACTCCTGTGTGAGTGTGTCTGTGAGCAAAGCTGCTCTTCTGTGCTTGCTTGTCACAAAAAATGATGAATTGCAGAAGTACCCATTTGGTGTTAGTCATTCGGTGCAGCAGGAAGGAAGCAGGAAGCCCTTGTGAGCATTAACTTTTCAAAGCAGTTTGCAAAAAAAGCCAAAGCTCTCCTGCCCTGGGCTACACAGCCACATACTGTTCTTTACCTTCTCACCTTAAGGGGCACCTAGTCACAACTAACATTCTCAACTCCTTCAGCCGGAAATATTTGCCCAGTGCAAACAGCTGAGGCATTTGGTGTCAGCCTTCTCTTTGTGCAAGGCGTATTAAAAGGGGAGGGAGAAGAGAAGACTTACGCTTGCCAAACGGGAAAGGCCTGATTACGCTCAACAGGTTCAGTTCACGCTGTGACCCTGCCTGGCTTCCTGCTATTCAGATGTGTTACTTCCCCTTTGTGGTAATGGCCTGTGGCAGCTGGCCAGAAAACACTATTAATTTCAGAAGTGGCCTGACAACAAACCCATAGCGAAACGAGAGGAAGTGGCAGGGAGGCCATCTGTCAACTTCAGCAGAACAGTAGGGACACAGCTATGTAGGTTCTACAAGGAAAGCAGATTAATAATCCACAAAGAGGAAACTGGCTAAAATTATCCACAGACCATATTAAAAAAAAAAAAAAAAAACACTAGAAAACCAAACAAGGGAGTCACTTGAGCTGCAGCTGGACAGGAAATTGCTAGAGCTGCTTGCAAATCTCCACTTTCAACAGAACAGCATAGGGAATGCCAAGAACGGAAACCGTTCAAAACTGGATTAGCACAAGCCAAGTTTAACTGCAACCTACTTCTACTTTCACAGTTTATGCACTCAATCTAGGCCACTACTGCATGAGACACTGACTCACTTTTTTCCCATGTTTTGTTTGTATTTCATTTCACACACTTGCAGTTTCTAAAATTACTTCAAATCTGCTTTGGCTGCCAGGAGTTCTGCAGTACCTCAGCTGACAACCCCAGCCCCTCACTGTGGTTCTGCACACGGATTTTGGCACCACCCTGACTTGGACCAGTTATCATCAGGAAGGATGTTAATGAATATAAGTTGCAGCAGGAAGTTTTGCAATTGCCATAATGCCCCTTTTTCCTTCTGCAGAGACAGAACTGCTTGAAGGGTCCAAAGAGGAAATGAGGTGACTAAGGGTATATATAGACTTTTCCTCCTTGCCTTCATTAAGTTGCAAGATGGCTGAATGGCAGAAGAAAAATCATTTACAGGCTAGAGACTGTTGATGAATCTCTGTGAAATGAGCTCCTGCCAGACAGCCAAGCAGAGCATGAATCCATCTCCTGGCATCTGTAATAGAGTGACCAAAAGTCATAACCAAAGCCAGAAAACAGCAGCTCCTTACTCTTAATAATAAAAGAAAAAATAATAATGAGAAAAAAACATTATGGCCCAAAGTCAGGTGCATCCCTAGTATAACAAAGAGATGCTGGAATATTTTGTAATTAACCTAAAGGCCTTCAAAAGCATTCCCTTCACCAAAGCGAGATGAGAATCCAGCACATCCACTGTTCATTCATTTAGGCACCAGTGGACCAAAGGGGAAATCAAGGTCTTATTGGCTTAGGGGATGTACAAAACCTATTGAGAGCAATTATTGCATTTAAATATAACCATATGGGTATGTGCAATTAACCACAACCACACAGAGGGAAAAGGGGGAATAAACCAGCCAGCTTCTCCATAGCCAAAAATAGTTATTTATTTATTAATAATTTAAGGTTTTACATTCTTATAATAAATTCCATCTTAAAACTTTTACACTGTGGATTCGACTCTCCCTTATTGGCAGCCATGTGCAGGCTCACTGTGCGTACACACAGGTACAAATGCTCGCACATACTTCCAGTTTCATACAAAAAAAAAAAAGACGCAAAATATTGCATTTGAGGTGAAGCTCCCTGAAGAATTTGTACAGAGGTAATGCACTGTTTAGCACATCTGAAAGTTTTAAAAAGTGATCAAAAATCTTTTGCATTCAAAGACAAACCTCCTCCCAGATGATCTATTTACAAAAGGTAAGGCAAAAAATTAATTTAAATATATATATATATATACATACACATATATATATATATATATATCATATGGAATCTACATCAAAAGCATGAGGAAAAAAAAAAATCACCAAAAGGAAAAGAAAGATATATGAAAGAAGAGACTCTCCTTGCTGACAAAACATGATCTGCAAACTTCTCACCATTGCCATTTCTCCCTCATGGAAAGCTTGCTTCAATAAAATTCAGCATGCTGCAAATATATACTTTGCAATTAAAACAAACAAACAAACAAAGCAGAATTTAGGAAAAGAATAAAACCACAGGTGTCCCTTGGATTGATTTCTTGAGTACATGGGAATTAAGAAAAAAAATGCAAATAAATTTAAGGTTAAATATTTACATTGATCAAGTAGAATATTACCAAGCTCCTAGCAAACAAGTACTCCAAATACACTAAGCTGAAATCTCTTTCTTTGGCTCCTCTAAATTAAAACAAACAAACAAACACAAATAATCAGTCTTCACTGAAGACAAAGATGTGTGTCACAGATCTGAGAGCAGAGGGCAGAAGGACAGTTTCAGCCTCTAGAGAACACGTGTCCAGCCTGTCCAGCCTCACTCTACCACACGAGAAGTGCTCGGACTCCGGCTGCTGCTCAAGCAGGGATGAACGTACTGCCCACCTGCTGCCTGGTCAGCACGGTCCTGCCCGGAGAGCTCGTCACGTCCCCTCCCTTTGCAATAGCCAATGCCATACTGTGTAACTTTTCCTTGCCTGCGCTGGCAGCTGCTTTTTAATAGCAGAGGCCAGAAAAAGAGAAAGCTGCATTTCTTTATCACTGCCAAAGAGAAACCATTGAGGAGTGATCCCATGAAATGGACAGGAGAAGGGAGGTGGTGGGAGCTCACGTGGACTGCAAGGAATCCACCTGGAAGACGTTCTGGTTGGAAGGGGTGGTGAAGTACAGCTGCTGGTTTGGTACTCGATTGTCACAGGGGCTGCTCAGTCCCAGAGTCCGCTCAAAGTCCAGCAGCTGACCCATGAAGTTGAAGTTAGGTGAAATGTTGGACTTCTTCATCTTCACAATATCATAGGCATCATTCATGGACAAGTTCAGCTTCTGCATGAGGTAGGCCACCGTCACAGTGACTGAGCGGCTGATCCCTGCTAAGCAATGCACCAGGACGCCACAGTTCTTCCCCCGTGCTTCATCTGTACAAAGAGGCAGAGAAGGACACATAAGACAGAGGGCTGGTAACTGATCTCTCAATACAAATGAGATTGCTATCAAATAAGAAGAAAGTACAGTTCTGATCCCAGTGGCCAGCAGTGCAACTCAAGAGTTAACTTTAGCGGCTTAAAACCAGGACAAGAGAAGAATCCAATCCCCCTACTGCCCAAGTCCAAGAGCTTCGAAAACTAAGAATCAGACAAAGGGAGCAGGACACACTGCATGACACTGTTTTAGAAGTCAGTTTTAAAAGACAGGTTTTTGCCTTAAAATTCTTACAGTCCCCTTGCCCCAGCATGGAAATCCTGCAGTATGTCACTGAAATGCTTTATACAGACCAGCAGACTGCAAAGGTCTATTAAATTATTCTCCAACTGTTGTGCAGCTAACAATGGAGGTATTCAGGCATTTTAAAAGAATGAGGGAAGTCACAGGGGACAGCCCATTAGGAGGAACAGGATGTCAACATTGGTTGAAAATGGGTTCCTTTGTAATAGGAAATGCATTACAATGCCTAGAGATTAGTTTCTTTGTGGCTTCTAGCCCACATTTCTTCCTGCTAGGCTCAGATTACCTACATTCTCCCCTATTACCAGTATCATTCAACTGGATTACAGCACAGCTTCCCAACAGATAATGCAATGCCCACCCCACTGCACCCCGATGGGACAATTTGAGTCCTCCCCAAAACTAAGGAGAGCGCAAATTTTAACCAGAACTCCTTGGGCTCAAGGGTACGGATTTCCAGAGCTGACAGGTAACGTCTTAGGGCCGGCTGACCAAGGCACCGAGCCCGAGAGGTGCATCATTATTATCACGAGATTTAATTTCAGCTCTGGCTATGTATTTGCCAGGGACACCGCTTATTCACAACTTGCCTTTAAAAGCTAAAGTTAGATTCCCAGATAGTTCCTTTTAATTACACTGCTCTTCAGTAAACTCAAGGAAAAAAAAAAAAAAAAAACAATCCCAAAACCAACATCAACCAAAAAAACGGTCAAATAAGCTATCGATCCCAGGCTCATTTGCCCCCCACCCCCACCCCACCAGGAAGTGAATTAGGAAGATCCTCCAACATGCGCAGGGCTCAGTCCCCAGCTCCAACACAAATGACTCAAGGAGGAATTCCACAGCCAGACAAACCAAGTATGTCTGTGCACCCCTGCAAAGGTCACTCACAATTCATTCGGACTTCTCAATAATCCCCCCAAACAGTCCCCAACATCCCCTCAATTTAAGCCGGCTTTAAAATCTGAAAAGGAGGCATGCCCCAGAGATAGCCATAAACGCTGCTACCACTTCTCGCCGAAATTCACGAATTCTGCAAAAGACATCTAATTCTGTCACTTGACATGTAGCTGTTAGCAAGTAACCGGGTCTTACCTATAAAGGAGATGGCCTCAGGAAAGAACTGAGACAGATTTTGGCTCCAGTGGTCAGATATCGGGATCTGTTTGTACTTAAATTCACCGGCGTTCTCAAAGAGATTAGGCAGGTTAGGAGTAACATTCAAGATGTATTTAATGCCGAACTCTTCTAAAACGTCCAGATTAGTGGAGTCCTTGGCACAGCCTAAGTAGAGGTAGGGTAAAATCTCCACCGGAAAGGAAGGCTGGTTGTTGGAGAGAGGGCTGCCATCGGAGTCGGTGGCACTATTGGGGTCTCTGTCAATGTCAGATTCAATGTCGGATGATGAATCGGAGCTGATTCGGAGGCCTCCCAAGCCCAGGACTGGCAAAGGAGGAGAACTGCTGCTACACGAACTGTCTAGGTTAGTTTCACAGTGCAAGGCGAACTCGGCCTGGAATTTGCTAAAACCACCTGGAGAGAAAAGCAAAGAGGAGAAAATGCAACCCGATATAAAATGGCATGTCGACTTACTTCCCTAGTACAGCCCTGTCTCCAAAAGAGCGTCTCTTTTGAACCCTCTCGAGCACCGGGAAAAAGAAGGGAAAAAATGCCACATTCTCAACGCAGACAGACTGACTTAAAGGAAGGGTCAAGAAAATCGTCCGCTGCAGTAGAGGGCTCAGCACATTCAAGATTAAAGCTCTGTACCGCTTTGCCCTGCGGGGACCTCTGGAGAGGTGTCTCGGCGGCAATTCCTTCTGCCTGGCTCATGCCGGAATCCCCGTTAGCCAGCTGCCATAGTGATTTCAGACATCAAGGTTTCTTTAAACAATGCGAGGATAAGGGCGGGCGGGAGGGGGGGAGAGGTGTGGAGTAGGGTGAAAAGCCCCCTACCCAGGTTGGTGCTCTCCTGGTGCATCAATCCGCTGTCGGGGAAACGCTACAAGACCGCATCGCTCTTACCCGGGTAGAGATCTCTCCCCCAACCCAGGGCTGCCCTTCTCACCTTCCAGATAAAATGCCTTGCAGCCTTCATCTTTGAGGCGCTTGAGGAGCAGCCCCAGCACGGACTCGCCGCCCGTGTTCTCGTTCCAGTCGCGGCTGTGCTCGTCGTACAGCACTACGGTGTCGGTGCCACATCGGCGGGCGAAGCGCTCCCGGTCTTCCTCGCTGCTGGCGACGAGGGACCGCAGGGGCAGGTTGCCCTTCTGCAGCCGCCGCAGCATGATGCCGGGGATGGCTACATTGATGGCCGATTCGATGTGGGACGACTCGTACAACTCCTGCGGCCGACAGTCCATCAGCAGTAGCCGGTCGTTGCCCATCTCCAGCTGCTCGTTCAGCCACGCCACGGATTTACTAATCGCCATTTCCGACGCGAAAGGGACGGGTCTGAACGTATCTAGCATGAGGAAGGACGGGGGGAGCGGAGCGTGCTCTGGAAGCGCCCCTCTCTCACAGAGGCATGCGGCT
>VXBQ01001331.1:393768-474832 GCA_013400175.1 Phainopepla nitens
AGTAAAATTGTTCAGGAGAGGCTAATCTCTCTTCCACTGCTACTGCGCTTCAGGGCTCGCTGTTTTTGACCCCAGCTGAAGGAGGTTGTTTAGGTGGCTGGAGAGTGTGACCCTGGGAACAGATAGTGGCATGGGCAGTCCGGTGTGTTCCACACAGAAAACATTCGTGATGTTAATTGAGGTAGGCACTTCAGTCGCTGCAGTTTCAAGCAAGGCTGACACCCAGATGGCATTAACGACATCCTCTCCAACCGGGATTTTGAGAGGATCCCTTCTTGCTACCTGTTTCAGAGGCTTGAAAGTGGGACTGAAATGTTACACAAACCTTGCCCCGCCCCTTAGCAGAGAGATTTCCTTGAACTAACGTTTGACTGACTGCGCACAACCACATACCCTATCCCATGGCTCGGCGCGGGCAGCTTGCCCAGCTCACCTTGCCCACTATGGATCTCTCTCGTTAAAGACTTTCCAGGCTGTTCTTACAGGTGCTTCCCTTGCTGTTCCGCTCTCTATGTTCAGAGTATGCTGTTTAAATGTCCAGAGCAGTGGCAGATCAAACTAGAAAGCAGGAGCCTTTGCTTTTATTTATTTAAGTATTTTTTTGGGTGGGATACCTGCCTAGTAGAATAACAATACTGTTACAGTAAGTAATTTATCATTAGTACTCTTAGTTTTGACAGAAATACTTTGAATGTTAAAGGGTAAGTGCATGAAGGCAGTAAGGTGTTAGATGAAGCATACTCCACAAAGTTGTGTTTCTGAAGTGGAGCTGGAGACAGACTTGTGATGGTGGTAGCTATAGCCTGCTCATTGCATGGCAGCAGTCTGAGGGTGGCATTTGGTGAGCTGGGACCCAGGCAGGAGATTTTGCACTGCAGCAGTTAAACCAATCAAATACAAATAGCACCCACTGAATTTGTAGTAGTGCCTCCCTCAGCATGCACCAGCTCAAGAACTCTAAAGGAAAATGAGAACTATGTGCCACCTTCTTGTCTTTCTGTTTGCATTCATGTATGCACTCCCTTTTCCTCTTTCTGTCTGAACTGCTCTGTCCTGTCAGTCACTGGTGGATGCTGGAGCAGATTAGTTAACCATGCTACTATCTGATGCTTTGTCAGAGACCAGATGTACAGCCCAAGCTTCACCAGGAGATCAGTTATCCTTCAACTTCCAGAAGTTTTTGTAGTACCTGAGCAGTGAGAAGAGCCTATTCCTGTGAACCATGATCCCTTCATTCATCCAGCCTTCTTCCCTTTGTTCTAGGTTTTCAACTCTGAAATGTTTATTTTTGGATAGGGAAGGACATGTGTTTATTTATTTATTTTTGTGGTTTTGGTTTTTTTTACTTCCTTGTCTGCAAATAAGACTTCTTCAGTCCAGCTCAAAGCTTATTAATAACAAATAGCCTATTTTGCTGGCTTATGGACCATTTTACTCATTTGCAGCATGTGTAGAGGGCCCAATAGACCTCCATGAATGCTTACGACCTGAGCTTGTCTTGGCCAAACATGTATATACAGAGGACAAGAGCACTGCATGGGTGACAACGATTAAAATTTAGTGTTGCTTTGCCCAATTCCTTCATAACTCTTTCTGTAATGGAAGCCCTAGCCCTGAATTATACACACAGGCTATCTACATAGTGTAATGGGAGAGAGAAGAACCAAAAAGGCAGGTATCTATGACATTCTGAAACCAGGCCAACTGGGTCACTCTGAGACACTTCACAGTCTGGAATACTAAGGCAGCAATGTAGAGGCATCCTCAGAAGGCTAAGTACTGATGAAGTTTCTTCTTACATTAGACATCAGGGATGAGAATTTTTTTATACAAGTGCTTTCTTCCTCTAAAGATACAGCTTCATGCCTCTCTTCTATTTAATTGAAGCAGAATTTGATAGGAGTTTGTCTTTCTATGAGAATTTTTTTCCATAAAATATGTAGGAAAGGGTTTTCTGCTCCTTTGGTCACTCCTTTCCCAT
The DNA here is from genome assembly GCA_013400175.1 of Phainopepla nitens. NCBI lineage: Eukaryota > Metazoa > Chordata > Aves > Passeriformes > Bombycillidae > Phainopepla > Phainopepla nitens. The sequence continues at coordinate 395,750 of VXBQ01001331.1, forward strand.
GTTGCGTCAATCAATATTAACGAGAGCAGGGACAGCCTTCATTTTCCACGTCCCACTGATGATCTGAATCAAAATGGCAGAGACACCTTCTGTATCTGCATTGTTTAATTTCAGGCAAGCAAGGAACACTCTGTGATTGCCTGCTGGAGAAGGCCAAGGAGCATAACACATGCTGGCATCAGGATTTTGAGTCAGATGCCAACTCAACTCAACTCTGGTAGTGCAAGAGCTTGGAAAATGTAGTGAAGACAGGTTTCTCCACTGACAGGTCATACTTAGGCATGAATTTTGAGGATCATGACTATCATGATTTGACTGAACCAGCAAATGCCTATGATTCAGCTAAAAAGTCATTCAGCTTTAGATGCTGGAAGTTAGAGGTTCACATTTTACCTACTTATTTTCTCTCATTTATCACTTTCAGAAGGTCTTCATAGAGGACAAATTGCACTCTGGAACTGCTCAGCTCCCTTTGCTGTCTCTGTCTTGTGCCTGGTGGAACCAGCCTGTACTTTTACATGCTTACCTTGCTGTCTGTAGATTCTCACTTTCATGTTTATCTCTAAGTCCTTTATACAGCTCCTTTTAGTTTCAGTAAAAGTGAAAAATCAGGGTATGTCTGTGTTGGTTTCTGTGAATGATCTATTTGAAAATAGAAATACACAAATCATCCTAGACCAAATTGTCCATAAAGTAGAGTACCATTGGTATAGGAGTGGCTAGTGCAAGGTGTCTCAAAGGGAGAACGAAAAGGTCCTATAAAGCATTTTATTTGTTTTATGTAAAGTACAAACAATTTATGGAAATGACATTTAAATGGTTATTCAATGTCCAGTTATTCACATCTAAAATAATTCCTGAATTTGAAGAAATAAAACACTTGAATGACTCCATTTAGGAAATCCTTTTGACTCAAGTGCTTTCCTTGAAACAGCAAATAGCTGGATGACTTCAAGGACATATTTAATTGTGCCTTATAATAAAGTAATGTAATTAGCAATTACTTAGGAATGATGCTTTAAAATACTTAACAACTGCCAGATATGCATTTATTTAAGAGGTTTTGTTTTCTTTTGACTCCTTGTGGTATAAACAAGGTTCCCTTCTGAATGCAGCTCATGAGTTCTCCAAATTGTTCCTTAGGGTGTGCAAAGATGAGCAGTTTTGTTTAACAGCAGATCACTACTGGCTGTTGGATTCTCTTCTTAGAATATAAAACTAAGCTTGTAGGAGAGCAGTGCAAGGCACGCATTTAGTAAGACTTACAGTGTATTGGCCAAGCATAGAGGCAAGTGCTGTAATATTTTTTTTTCTTCTTTTTTTCCTTCCCACCACATGCTGCCATTGCTAATGGCACTTTTGGTGGCATTGACCTGTATATCACTTCACAGTGGTTTTCCATCTTCTGGCAACAGAAACATAGCACAGGTGGGCAGCTGTCTCTTAAAAATAATAAACATGAAGAGAACAGAAGGCTACGTGTCTGCACACTTTTTTTATAATTACATGTTAATTTGATAGCTTTCAAATAAAAAATGGACTGTATAATAGCAGCAAAAACCAGAAGCAGACTAAATTATAAAAGTAGTACTGTGTGTGTGATTGCATGAAAATACAGATACACCATTGTATTTGGTGGCAGTGATTAAATTTATAGATTTGCTTACTGGTTGGAATGCAGATTTATATGGTTCTGTTGCCTTAACTAAGGAATAGAGCAATTCCTGTCTAAAACTCCTGATCCATGATGCAGAAATATCTGCTATTTGTATACAGACAACAATGTGCTTATATTATTTCTTTGCCAACACCAAAGAGTTCAGTAGTGTCCAGAGAGTGTTTTCGTGTTGTGCAGACTAGTGTTTCTCTCTGCTCTTGTCTGCTGTTCAGTGGCAGCCTGTATCACGCTATGCTGGGCACATACATCACACCAGATGAGGCTGCTGAGAAAATGCTATAGTCTCTTTATAATTCTGCCCATTTTGATTGAAGGGCTAACTAGGGACTAACATGTGGGCTTACCTGGAGAGGCACTAATGCGGTCACTAAAGTATGTTCCTTCAATAGCACTGTCCCATTTTTGTCCCGGTCACTCATCCTACAAGGAAGCAAACCTGACAGCATAAAGGAAGCATGGAAAGCAGCTCTCTTTTCCCAATGCTAAAGATTTCTTTTCTTCTGTGTTTTTGAAATCCCTACTACCAAATTTCTGTTCTGACCATGGGAATAAATTCTGCCCCTGGATGACTGAAGGCTTGTTCTAGACCGTGAAAAGAGTAAACAAGGGCTGCGTTTGCACAGTGCAGGGTAAATCAGCTGTGCAGAGAGCAGAGCAGGGACAGCAAATTATGTAAGAAAAAGATCTTCATGCTGGGACAAGCATATTCAGGAAAAGAAATGCAATGCAGCTATCTTATATTCTGTTTTCAAAGAGAGGCGATTAGTAATTCAACCAGGGCATGAACAACTCAATTTCCTCTGTCTGTTTTCTATATGGCCACTGAAATGTGTCCTGGGGACCCCATGGAGCTGAGCACACCGTTTGGCTCCAGGACGTCACAGTGGGAGACACACGGACAATTATGCGTCCTGTCACCTGCAACTTCCATTTAGCACTTCTGCTTTACTTTTAACAGATGAAAAGTCCCTTGTAGGGATTTCTCCTGGGCCAGGCAGGACCTGCACCAAATCGGATACATACACTGACAGAAGTAGGAGTTTCCTTGCTGCTGAGCCTGGAGCTTTCCCCTGTGACCTGCTGCTGTCAAAAAAGGCTGGTAAAAGCTTGTTGAGAGGGAAGTACCAAACTGATGGCCAGACCTCGGCACTAAAGTGTCCCACTCTGTTTAAAAAAAAAAAAAAAAAAGGGCTCTGGTCACATGCTGAATTTGAAGCACCCGTGGTGCTGTCTTCCAGGAGATGGAATGTGATATAAATCACACAAACCTTTCTGGTTTTGTTTGCTGCAATTTGCACCTCTGTTCCCCCAAAACAAACAAACAGACAGACCAACCAGAATATAAAAATAAAGTTGCCAAACTACAGTGGTCTTAAGGGGGTCGGTCACTACAACTCCTAAGTCACACAGATCAGACAGGTTATTTCATTTGGAACCTTGAGAGATTTTAATTTGTAGGAGAGGGAAACCGTAGAAAGAATTTGATGTAAATAGAACAAGTGAGGAAAGGGTAATGACCTAAATGTGGAGCAGTATTATAAATGTCTGGGGCAATACTGGGTTGTGTACATTACTAGAAAAGTATGTATTGATGGAACAGGGTCCTTTTGAAAGGCATACATCTCAAGGTAAGCCATAAATGGGCTTGGTAGTTCTTTGATTCAATATTTAAGAGCTTTGCAGTATAAAATATACCTCGAGGGCTGAGTGTGTACGAGTGTCATCTCTGCAAATGTTGGCAAGACAGTTACTGTTGTCAAGTTCAATCTGGCTTTAGTATGCTTAGGTATTTATGAGGACTTAATATAGCAGAACTGTCACATCCAAGTACCTGGTTATCTATCACAGGGTATGTCAGAGCACAATGATATGATGATTACAGTAGTGTTCATGGTCACAGTTTTTGTCACTTATTTGGTACATTGGTGTCACCAACATACCCCAAAGGTAAATTATATTAAAATATCATTTACGTTTGTAGTACATGCTACTGCTTTCTCTAAGTAATTTTGTAGCAGAACTGTAAAGTATAAACAATTTTCACAAAGTTTCCTATTCTGGCTAAATTGTGTGCATAGATCTCTGTTCAAGGGTTTGCAAGACTGTTGGAGAGACACCTACAGCTTTATGCTTTCAAGTGGTACACAGAGCCTCCCTGCTCTTTCTGAGACATTTTTTCCCTGGTAATCAATATTATAAATGCTGGTTGGTTATTTTCTTTTTGCTTCTAGTCCCCGTTTGCAGCAATCTGCTTCATTCATGTGGCAGTCCCATCAGATCAGAGAAGGTAAGCATTTCTGGATCACAACAGAATTTGAATGGGAAAAAGAAAAGTGCAGGAAGCAGCATTCAATGGTTCCCTGGTCCCTTTCCAGTCTGCACCAGATTAGTGCCTTAGCACAGGGTTAGGATGAGCTGCATGGAGGGGAGCACTTTCCTTCAGATAAGAAGGTTTATGGCCAGTTGTAATAACTGGATTCAGAAAGGTGAATGTTACACAGCAAGGAGGTTAAAACTAAGTGGGTTGTAGGCACAATTGCTTCTGCATCATGTTTCAGCAAGGAGAATCCTGAAGACCATGGCCAGATGCAACTAATCCCAGCCTTGCCCTTGTATGGGGCTCAGGCAAGTCTTCGGAGAGTAGGCACGGCCTGCAGTGCTGCCATTTTTGGCTGCTTCCTCTGTGATTGGTGAACAGGATCCTGAAGATATGGAAGGTTTTGGGTTTTTTTTCCCTGAGTGAAGTGTAACTTTATTTAATCAAGGAAATCACATTAGAATTATGCTATGGATGATGTATCCTGGATGGTTAGGTCTTCAGTACGTAGAAGAACACTCAATGAGTCAGCCCTGCAATTTTTGGTGGAGTAGGTCTATTCCGGTGTGTGGGTGTTCGCAGAACAATTACGTAAGTGTCAGGGTAACGAGGAACTTTTGACATTTCTGGCAGCTTAACTGAGTTCTTTTCAGTCAAAAATACACTAATTGTTGTTCTCTTGCATTAGAAACACATCATTGCCTTAACTGGATTTGGGAGGCTTTTTTTTTAAGCATCGGTTGTCAGGGCAAGATACTGGAGCAGTTTTATTCTTGAGAAAAGAGGAGATTTTTCAGTTACAGTGAGACAAGCATTTATGAGAACCATTTAAATCATATAAGAGGATGCAAAAGTTGATATGCCATATGCCTGGAATTTACTATGGTAAAGCTAATTACTGCCACTGAATGCTAGGGCCCGTCAGCATTTTCATTACACCCACCCTCAACACCTTGTCTTTTCTTTTTTATTTTTCTTTTTGACTTTTTGTTTGCTTGGTTTTTTTTGCCTATATAATTTTTCTGATGGAGAATGACAATTCAGCCTTCAAACTAACCCTTGAAATATGTTGTGTCTTATCTTTCAGGTGAGTAGGTTCAGTACCCCACTGAAGAATTGTGTATTGCACTGCAAATGCAACTGCTTTTCTACATGTATTGCAGAGGGAAAGAAGAACTGGTTTGTCTGCCAAGATCAATATACCAAAGTTATTCAGACCAGGTCAGCATCCCAATGACACTTTCAGAAAAGATTTCTCTCTGGAGATTAAATATGAAATAAACAAAAACTGGTAACTGTTTTCTTTTTCATTTAATCCAAACTGTGCCTTTGGTACCAAAACCCTGCAGTCTAACAAGTCAATGGAATTTTAATTTTTTTTTTTTTTTAATCTGCATATATATGAAATATTTCAAATTATCATAACCTTGATATACTGCCTCTTCTTTTACCTGGAACAGTTAATGAGCCAGATCACAGCTCTGAATGTTGCTGACCATCCCACTGACATGCCTGAACATCTAACAAAACAGCATTTGTCAGTGGATTTTGGAGAGCCAACAAATTGCTGCAGGATGTTTTTAATCTAAAAAAAAGTGTATTTCCTGAAGTCAGTTGGAGAGAGAGGCTCTGTTACATGCTGTGTAGGTTTAGAGCAAGAACAGCTGTGTTGGTACTTGTCCACACTCAGTGTATTGGCTATGTTAGCAAGTCCTTACTGAGGCTAGCAGTATGTAAGGTGATGATTCCACCAGTGACAGTATGCGGTGAGGAATCACCAAAGAACCTGGGTTCTTTGGGTGGGCTCAAACCAATACAGTTTTGGCCAGGAATTTTTCTAATTAGTGAGGACAACTTCAGCCTGGACATTCTGTCTTAATGATGTGCACATAATAAGAGGGTAATAATTGGATAGAGGGGAGAGTGTGTATTTGGGGGGTGTATTGTTTATTACTTCTCTTTAAAACAGTAGAATCAAAGCTTGAATATGAAGTTGCTTCATTTGCTTCCCCAAAACCTAGAAATTTCTAGAGGTCTGAGCATGAACTGATTGCCTTAGATTGCTTGTAGTCTGGTAGACTGAAGGGATTCATTGTTCTGATGTGTGCAGGAGGAATTGCTTGAATCCAGTGAGCAGAAACAAAGGAACTCTCAGTGCCTCATATTACTTCCCCAGGATTTATGCAAAGAGGAACCAAGTCTTCTGCATTGAGAGCTTGAGATGAGAGTGCTCTTCACTTTAGCTCAGTGTCTTCAAGTGCCACCCCTGTTGATTCATATAGTTACTCAGAGAAAACTGGAGGCAAATAAGCATGAGTTCTTGCATTCAAAGAGCTCTCCACAGTCAGTGATAAAACTAATGTCTTTTAGATTCAGAAACAGATTAACTATTTAAAAACAATTGCTCCCACTCCTTTAAATTCATCAACAACACATGATGTTTCTGCTATGACAGATGGACAAGAACTGTTAGGAACAGATAGCGAGAGGTCACCTACCCACATCAGCTTCAGGGCAACTCAGAAGTGTACCACAGGGATTTCCTTGGAACCATTTTGTTAGCTGGACTTTTTTATTTACTGAAAACCTACAGAAGTAAATGTACAGATGCTGCATTATTAGTTGGTAAAGCTAAGAGATACATTGTTATGGGAAAATACTGATTACTGTTAAACGTCCCTCTCTATTGAGGTCATACCTTTTGACTCAATCATTTTGAAGCTATCTCATCCCAGAAAGATCATCAGGGGTGTTACTGCAGTTTTTCAAGCTTCTGAAAATTGTCAGGTTTAGCTGACATAGCAAGGCAAAAGCAATGCCTGGAATAGGACTTATGGTGGATGTTGATTGTCTTTTTGCTCTTAAAAGCAAAGCCTATATCAATTTTGCAACTGAGTCCCTGAAAAAAAAATATTGCCTATTACTTTAGAAGGTAAATGAGGCCAAAATGGCAGAGAAATTAACCAAGGACTTTTTATTCTCAGGATTTGGATCTGATCAGTTGTTCTGATGATCCATTAAGCTGGGTTCAGCACATTGCCTTTAGAAAGAAGGCGTAGATGAACTTGTGACCACAGAGACAGTATAGATGAGATGGGAAAAACAAGCCAAAATAATCAGGTCCAGCTGTGGCAAGTTAAGGTCCAACCAGGCATTACAAGTAAGGCAAAGATGACCCCAAAACCCCTATGCCAACAGCTGCCCTGTGTATTTGTACAGGTTCAGTCCCATGTCCCTTGTCTCCTTGTCTCCCAAATTCCCACCCGACCTTCATACTCAGGTCTCCAAAAATGTGAGACTGCCACAATTTACTATGGATTGAAAAGTTTGCCTGTGGGCAATTCCAGGCATCTGATGTATGTGCTACACGGCCTGTTATGATACACAGTGATGGGAGGGCTACATGTGCTGGCGAGCAGGGAGCAGCATTTGCAGAGACTGCTTTTGCCTAAGGCCACCCCTTAAAGCATGTCACAGAACATGTTTGGGGGCAGTCAGGAGACTTTCTGCTCGCTTGAGTGGTGTTATGAATTGTAGCTGAGGACGAGGAGGAAGGAGCAAGGTCTAGACAAAAAGTGGCTGCCAAACCTGAGAGAACAGCTCCCTGTGAAAAGTGCTGGCTCTGCTCTTTCTGAAGACAGGTTGCCGATCAGATCTGAGCTCTTCTTCCCAGCTTGGGGAGAAAGTGCCTTAGCTGACATATTCTTAGATAGAGACTGTTTTCTATAGCTCTGTAATTTGCCCAGCCAAGCCATTTGTTGAAACTCATGGTGTCTGGTTTTTTTCTGCTGCTGGGTGAGAGGGCACTCCATGCTTCTTCGTGGGCATGGTCATTTGGAGGAAGTAAGAAACACTTCTTGAGAAGTAGCAGAGGGGACTTTTTTTTCTGACTCCTTTCCTCCCCTCAGGTCCAAAGAAGAGTTTCTAGGAAGCAATTTATTCTTGCTAGTTTTGGGTTTTTTTCAGAAGACACAGCACTTCTAGGAGCCTACAGTCACTGTATAGTTGGAAGAGAGAAGAGCTATGTCTCAGATAGGTGTTTCAGAAGATAGATATACCATTTCATTCATTCAAAATTAATTTCTAAGATTGGTATGTTAAAGATTTCCTCCATGGGTTTCCTTAGCACAAGGTACATATTTTTCTGGAATTTTGCATATGTTTTCAGGACTGTCATAAGAACATGTGGGCTATATTTGCTATGAAGTGGCCCTTGGATTAAGGTGAATTTTACTTTCCAAAAATCAACTTCAGCTGAACCAACTCAAGACCATGTAATAAAAAGAAATTTTTCCCTGCTGTCAGTGACATTTGTGAATGATGGAAAATCATCTATATGGCTAAACAGACTATCTGCACTCCCCCACCAGTAGTCACTTAGAGGATGAAAGTAATATTCAGCCTGATCATCTGTTTTGTAACAGGATATTTATCTCAAGCTTTCAAGAATGCCATTATAATTGGGAGAGGAGGGGAATGGGCAGTAAGACAGAATCTGTAATAGATTATCAATGTTGGGAAGCGAATAAGCTGTAGGGAAGGAAACCTGCCTGAACCCCATCATTCACCAGCCCTGCTTTTGCTCAGAAGGAGAGGCTGTAGGCCCATGATAATACAAGGGGAAGAAGAAGGAAATGTTCTCACTGTGGTCAGTTAAGGATTCAAGGAGACTAAGTGGAGTCTAAAAAATGGTAGGACCCTAAAAGGGGGGGAGTAACACATTTAGGGTGTCTGAAGAGAGGACTGGTTAAAACAGGGAATAGGGGCAAGTCTGTAAAATTGTTTCTGTAAGCACATCCTTGAAAGCTAATCCAGCTGCCCTGCAGGGAGGCTGGCAGTGCAGGAGGATGAATCTCGGCTCAGAGACTCTGGTCATGTTAAGCAAATGACACGGTTCTGACTGATACTTGCACAGAGTATGGCTCAGAGGTTGTGGCTGCCTAAAACCCACCTCATTTAAACTCCCTTTTTGACCTAAGGAGCATGAAAATTTCAAAGCTTTTTGCTTCCAGTGGAGATTTCCAGAGGTAGTATTAATAGCTTTGGTGAATTGTGCTCCATTGATTTAAAGCACCTGTGCTTCTGAAAGTCAGGATTTTATCAATTTTTTATCACTTACACAGGAAGCAGTGCTGGGCTTAATGCTATTTATCCAGCTGGACATATTGACTTTGACTTAGGAGATCAAAGCATTTTGGTTAGGGATTGTGTAACATCTTCCTATAAGAACTGTCAGGGGTAAATTTACCAAAGCCTAAAACTTTGATTGATGATCGTTTTGCATGAGTGTTCAGCATCAGGAAGCACACAATAAACCCTTTCTCTTAATGGAGGTACAGGCTGTGGCCTCTTTAAACATACGTATTTTGAAACACATTTCATCACCTCCTTGAACATAACAGTACACAAAACCCTGGAGGTGCACTTGAAGGTGAGCTGTCCCTCAGCTCCAAGGAGGTGACCCAAGATCCCTTAAGATGCAGATTTTTATAATGCAGACATGGAGCCAAGGAGAGTAAGTTATTTGTCTTGGGTTTTTTTCTTCATTTTCGTTCTCTTTACCATTGTAATAACAGCATTTTCCAACAGGTAAGAGGTTGGAAAGTGCTCCCTTAGGAGCTCAGAGGTTCAGTCCTGTGCTCCTGTGAGTCCTCCTTGCAGCACTGGCAGATTGATCCAGCCCCTCCTTGAGGCTACATGAGAGACTTGACTTCTTGTCCCAGCTTAAGGTGACACTTATGACCTTCTGTGAACCAACTTCCCCCAACTATTTCTATCTGAGTGGTACTAAATACATTTGTTAAACACTTTGACATCTTATATCACCAATTACAGAGAGTTTGTTCACATACTCTAACTTTTAAAGGCAGGACACTGTCCCCCTTCACTAGGGTAATGAGGAAAAACTGCACAGAGAGGAGTTTAGCAGGGGTTTCTAACTTAGGGGTGCTAGCTGTCCCCTAACAGAGAATACCTGCTACTGCTGGCTGTAAAGGGAAGCATGAACAGTAATCTCCCACCTCTGTCTCACATGAAGCCATGCAAAATATCTGTCCCAGCCTAAATGTACATAAAACAACAGCGGTCCCCTCACCAAAAGAGGTGTTGTCAGCATGAATGTATTCTTGAAATAGTCCTTAATACAGTAGTAGGGGGAATGTACAGAATTAAAATAGATGAAATATGATAGATGGTTGCTTGAGTTTTTCTCTCAACATAGAATTAAAGCCCAATAAATAATATAGCATTATACTGGCCTTATTGCTGTCTATCAGTGGGTTTGAAAGCCATGCAGAGCTTTGATCAGTCTGAAAATTATCGCTGTTGCACAAGACAGTATTACTCTATTTTTCTCTCGGTGCTCAGACTGCAGACTGGGCCCAAAAGAGGGGCCAGCCCTATGCTGTGGCCCAGCACATCCTCTGCTGTGCCCTGCAGGTCTGCTCCAGGGCTGCTTGCCAGCGCTGCTGCCAGAGCCCTGCTGACTGACACTTACCCATGATTCAGGCACCTGCAGGCAACTTGCTCCTGAGCAGCAAGGCATTTTGAGTGATGGTAAAGTTGCTGCTGCTGCCACTGTTCTGTCTGATAGTCACAGCCTTTGTCCTGAGCGTGTCACAGCCTCTGTGCAGCTGACCTATGCTACTGCAGTGCTCAGGGGTCTCCTGTCTTGCACAAGGAAATGTTCTCTGGGGTTTTCCTTTATTTTCCTTTTTGTTTTTAGCTACAAACAAACAATAAATATTTTGAGTGTGGATCACATGGCTCAAGGACTCAGGATGATTAAAAGCAGGAGACCCACAGAGACATCCAGAAATTATTGTTTTTAACAAGACAGGAACTTTGTCTGAAAACAGGATGACCTGCTGCAAAAGACGCCGACAAATCCCTGTAGAGTTTTAGAAGAAACAAGCAGGCGCCTGAGTGTGCTTTAAAAAAAAAATCCTGCCTAGTAATAAAAAGGGATGTGAGGGTAAACAGGAAAAGAGCACTCCACACTGCAAGCAGCCCAGAGGAGGAGAGGCTGGGAAGAGCACTGATCTCCAAACCTGATATGGAAACTAAAGGAAAAGATTTCTTATTATTCCTCAGGATAAATTCCCTATAAAAGCCTCGATGCAGCTTTGAGTGGCAGCTGCCCACTAGTTCCTGTTTGCCTTTGTTCTGCTACTACAGAACGAAGTGTGGGAGGGTAGCACATGCCCCACAGGTTTTTTTGGCTAGATTCTGTGGCTGTAAAGAAGTGTTGGTTCTGAGCTGCTTGAAATACAGGCTTAAGAGACAATTCTACTGCATAACTGTGTTTCCTGACAATGAAGTGACTGCAGTTCTGCACACCTGTGCAGTTATACTGCAGTACAACTCACTTTTCTAATTTTAGTGTGAACCTCATGACATATGTTGTTTTCTGCTAAGCCCTAGCTCCTCAAATTTTGCAGTTTCATGACAGTTTCCCTTTTCATGAATCTGAATCCAGTCTGTCTAGCCTTCATGTCTAAAACAGAAAAATCTTGAAATCAAAGGCAGCATAGCATAATGCGTAAAACAAAACCCCTATTATTGCTGTGTTTTGGATGGTGATTTTTAAAATCAGATACTACTCTGAGAAGTTAGTATATTGATATTTGGGCTTGATGACATTACCACTTCTGCTTTTTTTGGCAGAATTTTCAGACTCAAGTACCAAGCAGATTTTCCATTTGAACCATCATACTGTTTATCACCTCTAGTGATAAAGGGGATGGGATAGGTATGCAGCATCAGGTATAGGCCCAGGTATACCAGGATCATAGGATGGGTTGAGTTGGAATCAACCTTAAATATAATCTAGTTCCAATATCCCTGCCATGGGCAGAGATGCCACCCACTAGATTAGATTGCCCAGGGTGCTATCCGACTTTGCCAACTTGCAGGGATGAAGCATCCACAATTTCTCTGGGCAGCTTTTTCCAGTGCATCACCACCCACTGAGTGAAGAATTTCTTCCTCATGTCTAATTTAAATCTCTCCTCCTTTAGTTTAAAGCTATTTCCCCTGGTCCTGTCACTATCTGTCCATATAAAAAGTCAATCTCCCTGTTTTTTATAAGTCCCTGTAAGTACTGGATGGCCACAGTGAATGCCAAAATTCTTTGCAACAAGTTTCTGCTGCTCTAAAGTCAAACACTTCCTCAGAACTGAAATAACACCTTAATAGCTAAAGGGGGATTCAGCAGGACATAAAATGCACTGACAGTAAAAGATTCCTCCTATCAAATGTAGGCCCCAGCACCTACCAGAATGCAGGTGAGTGGTTTGGGCTGGTGCCCATGGTTTGGCTTCACACAGGGGCTGTTAGGATGGAAGTCACTCGTCTCTGGGCACCAGAGAATTGACACAGTTAGCTCAGCCACCACAACTGTGCTCCTACCATCGCTGAAAGAGCACAGCTTTTCTCTTTAATTGGGTCCTGTGGAAAATACAGCAGTTCAGACAAATGCCTGTGACCTTACAGGCACTGATGGGAGCTACAGAGAGGCATTTGGATCACTTCCCCTGGATGCAGCCATAAATCCCCGGTGATGAATATCAGCTCCTCTGGCACTCCTTTGTCTCCCTGCAGGTGTTTACCAGCCCTGGCCTGGGAGTGCCCCTGTTTTGCTCTGTACAAGGCTGCCTTCCAGAGAGGCTCCAGCCTTTTTGAGTGGAGGGAGCAGGGAAGCAACACTTGTTTGTGAGTTTTTCTGATAATGGAAAATACATTAGTCTCCACCCTTTTCTGGGTATTGCTTTAAGGCAGACAAAGAACAGCTTCTCCGCGCCCTGGAGGAGAAGAGGTGCTGGAAGTGCTCAGCACAGGGGCTGCTCTGGAGCTGGGCATCTCGGACTGGGGGACACTCTGCAGCCAGTCATGGGGCTGACAGCTATCCCTGCACAGGTCTTCATCCTGCTCTGGAGTTGTTTGGTTTCAATTTGCAGTTGGTTCACCTGCAGCATTTGGTTTTGCACCAGCTTTCTCAGGCAGCCCGGTACCTTGGGCAGGGGGTTTTATCTACTCACTTTTTTATTACATGGTGGACTTGGGTTTTTTCCTTTCCTTTAGTATAAATGAAAGGTGGTTTGCTACTCTTAATGTATGTGGCTGCCCGTAGATCAAACACTTACCTGTGACCTGCACCCTCCAGCACTGTACTACTTGAGACTGAGTTACCTAGCAGAAACTATGATCAGAGAAATTTCCAAGAAATGAAATTAAAGCCAAACAAATTTTTATCTTCTCAAAATGAATAGAAATACCAGTTGCTTAGTCCACTGATTACCTCATTATTTTATACTTATATGCATGCTCACAGGAACACAGCTATAGCAGCATGCTTCAGTTTGCCTCTCTAACTTGCAAATTCACAATGAATACAGAATATAAAAACCTACTTGCAGGGTGTAGATAAGCATGTCTGTGTAAGGATTTTGAGAATTTTATTCTTACAAGATGTTCTTGTCCTCCTCAGACAAGCAAAGACATGATATCATTTGTATTGGCCAAAGAAAAAATAATTTTAAGTAGACATGCCAACATGGTTACAGCTTGATTTACAAATGATTGTAAAATAAGTGTGCAAGATACTGAACTAGATCACTAGGGGGGAAAAAAGTAAATTCCTTCTCCACAAGCAAGAGATACCTTAACTCTGCCCTAAAATGAATCCAAATTTAGTATTATGTCCCAGGCCCAGGTTCCAAATTCAACTCACAAATTGCCAAAAGAGCACAGCAGAAGCAGCATCACTGAAGATCTAACATGGCAAAAAAGCTCTCATTTCTGTTGAAAAATGGTGAGTTCAGGGCAGCTACTTAGCTTTCTGCATTTTTTTTCCATAGTTCTAAGTAAGACCTAGTGACTTCTGTTTGTCACCTTTTATGTGAAAAGTGGATGTTATGAGCTGCTTTTTTTTTTTTTTTTTTTTTGGTGTTTGCATCTTGAGGACATTTTAACTCTTGCAAATGAGTGGCTCAGCCTCTTAGAAGGGAAGCATAGAAGACTGATGCCATTAGTGGGATAATTTTTAGGCTATTCACTCTTTAACTGGCTATTTCGGTGCTGCCCAGCAGGGTTTCTGGCCTGGCCCAGTGTTGCTACCTCAGTGGCTGCCATGCCTGCACCCCACAAACGCTTGGAAGCACAGACTTTCTTCACTGACAAAAAAAGCCATTCAAACCAGCCATTTTTCTGTAAAGAAAGCTCACTGTTTTGGGTAGTGAAAACACAGCCTCGTTGCAATGTCACCCTCTCCCTAGGGGGACAATGCCAGGCAGCAGACAGCAGTGGCTCCTACAGTCACCTGAGCTGTCTGAGGGAAGGTCACTTCTGGGGAGAAGACAGTGGGGAAGAGAGCAACGGGGAGCAAAGTCTGTGATTAAGGTTTAGAGAAAAAGGGGCTATTTGAGCAATAGGACAAAGCTGGCAGGGACCTCTGGAGACCATCCAGTCCAAGTGCCCTGCTCAGAGAAGGGTCAGCCAGAGCAGGATGCCCAGAGCCAGATCCTGCACCTTTAGCTCTCAGTCTGAAGTTGGAAGCCTTGAAGGAGAAGTTTGGCCTAGCACAGCTTATGCCAGACTCGTGCTGAGAGATTCTGAGCTATGTGGGATGATGCTCTAAAAGGATCATTTCAGTGAAATTCTTTTTCTTTGTATTCCAGTCAGTCAGTTTTTCTTCTTGCTCCAGATATTGTTTTGCATCATCCTTGCCATATGGAAGAAAGGAATGGTGCTGTTCTGATCTGCTGCCATAAAAATATGAAAAGTTTTTTGTGTTGTTCAATCTTCAGGGTAGATTAAAACTGGGAATTTCCACTTTAAGGGAATTTTCAACATGTTGAATTTTATTTTCCTTTTAATCTAGCAAGCTACAGTAGTGTCAAGTTTTCCTAAAAATTAGAAGTCCCGTCAGAAGTGGATTTGTATAATATATGTTTTATTAGTCTTTATAAAAACTGCTTCAAATTAAGATGTTAACAGATAATTTTCTTTTATTATTTTCAATATTTCAATTTATAAAAGTCAAATTTGAATTTTTTTGCCATCTAGATGCTGAAAGCTGCAGTGAGAAAAGAATCTCAGGGACAGCATTACTGCTCCCTCTGAAGTCCTCCTGGACTTCTGGGAACGGAATGTGACAAGAATACGAGTGCTTTTAGCAAATCCAATACTGAAGGATGCTATTTAGCACAAGGAATTAAAAAAGAAATATTGTGCAGATGGGAGCTGTGGGTAAGCATCTCTCCAGTGACACGTATTATCTATGCCATGGTTTAGTGGTGAACAGTAGTTCTGGGTTAATGGTTGGACTCAATGATCTTAGAGGTCTTTTCCAATCTCAGTGATTCTATGATCAGCTGCACCTGAGTTGTGTGGCGTGGGGATGGAGGAGCCAGTGCAAGGGTTACCATGCTGTCTGTTTGCCTAACATTATAAAATAGCATGTGGATTTCCTTTGCTGAAG
The DNA here is from genome assembly GCA_013400175.1 of Phainopepla nitens. Lineage (NCBI taxonomy): Eukaryota > Metazoa > Chordata > Aves > Passeriformes > Bombycillidae > Phainopepla > Phainopepla nitens. The sequence goes on from VXBQ01001331.1 coordinate 411,224, forward strand.
GATTTCTTTTGATACTCCTGGTAAATGGGAATAATACAGGTTATACCTAATTCCCACAGAGGGCTTAGGTATCACTGTCCTACCTTCTCAGTACTCTGGTTTCTGAAGAAATGGGGTGGCTGTTGTGGCAGTGAGCCAGTGGTCCCTGGACAGGTTCTCTGCTCCAGCTAATAAATCCTTTCGGAACTGGGCCAGCACCACAAACTAGTGAGCTGGCACTTCAGTGGCTTGAAGAAGAGCTGGTCTGGGTGCATGTTTCATGCTCCAATGGAGCCACACTGGACACAGCCTGAGTCTCTCTTTTCTGTCTCGGGAGGTGTTACTCTCATGTTCCAGCCAGCTCTGTGTGAGCTGATGGGTTTGGGCTTAGCCCCATGGGGACACAGCCATCCTACTTCTTGTCTCATCTCTGTCAGCAATACAGGCATGGATGTGTTGTGTTTCCTACAAGGCAGGAATCCTGGCTCTGTTAAGTCATCATCCCGATGGCACTGTTTGTCCCCCAGACAGCTCAGCAGCCTGGACACTGGGATGGAAACCAATTTGAGACCAGCAGTCATCATTATAGCCCTGTAAGAGTCAGACAAATTCATTATTCTTACAGGGGCACTTAGAGTACAGGGGAGATTGGACTTTGCACCACTGTGTTTACATGCTGTGGCCTGTACTGTGGCAGCCCAGTCCCACATGGGGATGGATTCTTACCTTCCCATCTTCATTTCTTAATCAGATAGAAACAAAGATGCAAAGCAAAATATAAAATTATTTATTAGGGTATATTATACCAGTACTTAAAAACGGTGCAGCAAAAACTACAAATAGCCTAGAACTTTATCCCCATGTATTTTGGATAAGATTTTATGGTAGCACAGGAACAGTTTCTGAGGCATTTGACATAGAAAGTGCATCTTATGGCCTTTCCTGGTATGAAATTCAGAACACTTTCATGGTTTTTTGGCAGTGCAAATGGCAAGTTACTGTGGACTAGATGAAGTGATGCTGCCACAAGTGGGAAGTGATAAATGAGTAGGCAACGACAGCTCTCAGGGTGCAGACAGATGCACTCCACTGCAGCACAGGACAGTTGTATTTTGTTCAGTCCCAAATTGCTGGTAAGTCATCCAGAGTCACCACTGAGTGAAATAAAGCTGAACTGATTGCTAATAATGAGTCTCTAGTCTTTTTCTCACAGTCTGAATCTGTACATCATAGCTCCAGGTTAAATCATACGTGTTCGGAATGAACAGAAATTAGGTACAGAACTTAGAAGTGAAGATGACTGGGAAATCAAATGTTAATGAGATAAAAATTGTATTTTTTCTCCCAAATGCAAGTGCACTATCTAAAGAGGAGAATTTTAATTGAGGAAAAGACCATTTCTGAGGGTTTTCTTTCCATGTTTTTCAGCATCGTTTCAGTGCAGTCAAGTAAGCCAAGCTACCAGGAACAGGACAGTATCATCTGTGAGTGATGCAAAAGCAGCTGGAGAAGGAGAGGAAGACAGTCAGGGATTAGTTGCTGCAGCATTTTGGCAGGGTATTGAGCTAGCTCCTGAAGGCAACCAAGCAATGTTGAACTGGAGTTGAGAGCTGCTGCAGGAGGGACAGGAAACTGGGGTGGATTCTCTTTCCCAAAAATGATCCTTTGGTAAGAGAGGACCAATAACGAGGAGAAAAGAAATATAAGGACAAGAGAAAAAAAATTCTTAGTAAGGGACAGAAAATACCAGGCCTTTTTATGGTCCACTGACTCCATTGGCAAGCAGCTGTGTCCTGCTGCAGAAGGATAATCCTGGACAGAGAACAGCCAGCCACAGAAGGCATTTCTAGAGCAGGGTGTTTATGACGCCAGTAGTTCATCTCCAGGCCTTGGTGGAGGAAAAGAAGCAGAGAGAGTGTCCTGATGGGTAGAAGCAGGCACAGATGGAAGGTTCTTTCATACTTTTTTATGGTGTGGTACCTGGGCTGAACACGTTCATTTGAATCGCATTGCACAGTGTGTGAGTGCTTAGCAGATATCAGCAGGTATCTGAAATCAAGGTATTAATGGAGACCAGGAGCAGAATGACCTAAATGTGATTATAAATAAGCTTTAGTATTGCACCCCAGGACAGTAACTCCCACACTAGTGCAAAAAAGGGGTTTGAACGTGTGGGCTGCTGGCTTCATGCACTGTGGCAAGAACCTACATTTATAAAACATCCTAGAGTCTGAGAATAGCACTGGGGTTCAGTAAGGGCTGACTAGCCCTCCAACACATTGCATTTGAATTTAGGGAGTGAAGGACCTGAATTGGGCTTGGGCCAACCAGCAGCAGTTCAAATCTTGTCAGTTGTGCCAGGCTACGCACCTGTGCAGGCTTAGCTTGAGCAAAGTACTGCACTGGGGCTACCACAGCCTTTGCTGGTGGGACATTCTGAAGAGAGTGGAAAAGTACTAAGCTGGACAAGCAGGGCAAGCAAGGAGGAGAGATTGAAGACTATTCTGTAAAGAACCCAACTGTGGCAAAGTGCCTGGAAATAAGCTTCCTGAGAGCAAACTGTTGCACGTGAAATGCTGTGCTATGATACGGAGTCAAAGAAAAAATGATTATTGACTTTGCAGGTGAATGACCAAAGTGCCAGCATAAGAAAATAAGCTCTTTGTTTGCCATAGAGGTGTTTGTTAAGCACACATGAAAATGTGTTGAGCAACAGGAATGCAAAACCTCTTTCAGTGTGGTGACAAGAGGCATCAGAGAAGCAGGAGTACTCATCTGAATTAAAAATCAACTTTCCTAGACTGGTGTTCCTGGCAGGTTACACCTGCTTCCCACCCCATGCCTTGCTGCCACCCTGTCTGGAGTAATGTGCTCTTAACAATAGCTGGTGGCTGGAAGGTACAGCATGTGCTACATGCTCATTTCCCCTTCCTCCCACCCGGATTGTTATTGCAGCAGTCGGGAGCAAGAAGGGCTCTTTAACACCATTAAGCTGTGAGAAACCGTGACAGTGAGAACTTGATTTCAAGCAATATGAAGTTGAAGAAAAATATTTAAAGAGAGAAGATGCATTCCTGTAAGTACTTTGTACTGTAAAGTGTATGTATATACACAAATACTCACATGCACATGCATCCAAGAGGAGGTGTGTGTCCATGGGGGGAAACCCTGCCTGCATCATGCAGTGAAAAAATTCCCACTGACCTCGGCAGAGCAAAGCTTCAGCAGCTCTCTGTGCATGTGGTGGGACCTTGTGCAAGCGCTCAGGCAGGCACACTCTGAGCACTTTAGTCACTGTAGTACTGGGAGATGGCATCTGGGCCATGCAGGCAGGGCACTGAAACACAGCTGGGGCAGGAGGGCCTGCCCTCAAGCCAAGCCTCACTCTACATGGCCCTGCTGGCACGGCTTCCTGCCTCACATCTGGGCTGGGGCAGCTCTGCCTGCCCACAAGTCATGAGAGCTCTGCCAGGAAGTGACCTTGCCCATCTCAAGGGACTGGCAGGGGTCTTTGGTAGCCTGTTTGGTTTTTGCTTGGGGACATTTTCTCTGGGTTTCTTTTTCCCTCGCTGCCTGTCTTTTAACATGTGTTTGGATTAATCTAAAAGTTGGTGAACTGCCTTCATTTAGTTTGTTCCCAAAATAGGTAGAATAGTTTTTGAGAGTCAATTAGGAAGGCCAACAAGCCCTTGGATAACCCTGACACTACATTCACTGATTTCATCTAGCTTATTTTACCCTTGGATCTGCCTTTGGGGTGGCAGAAATTCAAGAAACCTACAACTGACTTTAGCGGTTACTGTCTTGAAAACTACTGTTTTAAAGTTGATTATAATTCTGTTCCAGTGAAATTTTTTAACTGTTTTGAATTTGTGCAGCTCTTAGCATCTTTCAGTGATAATATAGATGGAAATTTAAGATACCAGCATAATATAAGTCTGGGTTTCCTTAGATACTATTTGGAGATCCATTAAAAGCAATTTAGGGCACCAAGGTGTAAAGACTTGCTCTAGTATATTTAGCTACAGTGTGCCAAAACTTAAGTGGCTATTTTCACCTCAATCTCTGCATGTAGTGAGCCAGCCACCTGATTTTAGTAACAGAAAATGAGTGTTCATAACTATCATTTTCTAATAGCTGGATTCTCATTCTTTTGTACTTCTCTTGCACCACAAGTATGATAAACCAGCATCACAATGTGTGACATGCACTGAGCTGCCACCTTCATCCTGACTGCCCACTGCAGCTCTTGGAGCATGGAATTAGGTGTCTCCCAAAATCAGAGCTGTGATTCCTGCAGGAAAGCATTATGTATCCATGTCTGGGACAAGATCTGGGGCAGTATGCCAAGCTCTTTTGAGAATTTGGCCTAAACTGTAATTAACATGACTGATGGCTGCCCGCTGCTGAAAATCTGCTGCAATGTTATGAGTGCTGAACATTTGGACAATCCCAAGATAAAGGCCAGCCAGTCAGTGCAGTGCTGCCTTGGTTTGAGGGTGACATGAAGGACACCAGAACAGGGGCCAGAGCTGCTTGTAAAGGAAAGCAAAATTGTGTTCAAAGTAAGAGACAATGTGTGTTCAAGATTCTAAATAGCTGGTGAAACCAAGCCGAAACAGGAGTATTACTCAAAAATATCAAGCATAACTATTTTTACATAACAAGTATAAAATATTAAATCACTTCCACAACAATCTGAGGTACCTTTAAGACTAGCATGTCCTCAGTTCCTGTGGAAGAGCTTTGAACCAAGAACCTTCCAGTTGCTCTAGACAAATGCATCCTCACTTCCATATGGAGCTGTATTCCCTTGGCCATGCTCTGCATTTTGCTGGAAAAGCTGGGAACACTTGAAGTTGATGAAGAAGAAAAACTGCTGGATTGCTTTGGAGCTCTTAGTGGGTAAAATTCATTACAATTTAATGATTTTTTTCCATTAATTTTAAAGATGTGTAAGAAGTCCTTCAGAATGTCATTATCATCTGGTTTTTAATTTTTTTTCATATTCTATACACTTTCCCCTTGGCACACCCTACATAGCAAAGTTTGTACAGGATAACATAAAGGATTGTGGCAACCACTCTATAAAGATGTAAATTGCAGACATTGCCCCAGTACCTACAAACTATATTCTATCAAATTTACCTTCAAACAGTGATGTCAGCTGCCCCCAACCATGTCTGGATGATCCCACATGTGTTAGCAATACACTGCAATGACACACATGTGTTCCCACACAGCCCATCTCTGCCCGGGCAGCACAGGTTTCTTTGTTCAGAATCATATTATGCATGTGTTTGTTATTCATGTTTCTGCTTCCTCAGCTTTCCTTTGCTTTCCTTTGATGTAAATTTAATACAATTTTTTTTTTTTTGCCCCTGTCATTATTTGAAACAGAAACTCTGGGACAATAGCAGTATCAAATATTGGATATATGGAAAAAACATTAGGCAATGTGTGATACTTTTTCTGCAAGTCTAAGCTATAATAAAAATTACATATTTTCTCAGAAGAAAAATAATAGGCTTGACATTTTTCCAGGAGCTACAGACTTAGAGTTTGAGTCAGGCTGTGATGCCATGGCACTGAGGTGACCAAAGTCTACTGCAGAGTGTTTGTATCAGGAGTGCCAGGAGGAGACTGATTGCCTACAACACTGTTAGAGACATTTTATTTGAAGTGGGCATTGGCTTGTAAGTCCCTTGCAAATCCTATACTGTGCCATGCACAGTTTTGGAAAATGAGTGGAAAGACTTATGTGAAGGTTGAGAAAGATGCTTAGCCTTAAGCTTTCCATTCCTCTTTAAATGTTTCTGAGCAACACCTTCACCCATTATTAGCTTTCACAGTCTGTTAAGATCATGCTACTCTGTGCTTAACCTTTAAACAAAATTTCTGTGATTGCTAGCTCTGGTTCCCAAAGCAACTGTGAGAAAAGAACAGGACAGATGGAAGCAGCCTTTCCCAGTGGACGCTACAGAATATTTCTGTAATGATTTAAAGCCATGTTAAACAATAGCTTGTTCACATTCAAATGCAGACCATCCCAAGCTGCTGCATGAGACAGGGGAGAGAGCTGAAATTGCTTTTGCGGTGATGCTGGGCACAATTAAAGGCTTATGTCTGAATCTTACATCTATCAAACTGCTGTATAACAAGGGAAACAGCTCCCTAAGTAGCTTTTTACAAAACACTAAATATACTATCATAACAATAAAACCTAACTATCCAGCTGCTGGTGAATTATGTACATGTGGTACTGTGTCCATCATGTCTCCTCTCCCCCCTTTAATCCACCCCTTTCTGCTGCTGAAAAATAGCAAAGGTCCTCCAAGGAACAGCTGAAAAGTTTAATAAAAGTAAGTCAGAGCTGCTTCATCTGTTTTTGTGATCTGGCTGCACTTTTTCTGAAAATCCTGATTGCTCCTCTGGTAAAGTTCAGTGCAAAGTGGGAGCTTTCAGTGTGGCCCCAAAAGGGGAGAAAAAAGCCAGTTGCTGTCTTCTCTTTTGACATGGCAGATAAAGGCAAATGTGTGAAGGTATTAGAGCCCCACTGCAGAGCAGGAAGAGGAAAACAAATGACACCACACCATATGCCCGTAATCCCCATTAAAATGCATTCAAATTCATTTCTCCTCTCTTCAGCTTCCCTTTTCCACATCAATGAACAAGCATGTTTGACAACAGAGTGTGGGAATTTCTAGTTCACTGAGCAAGTCCTTTCTCTTTGCCCCTCCATCTACCTGAGGCTGCAGCTCCAAACCCTCACCATGTGCATTAAAGCAAGCCCCGTCTCCCCTCACCACACAGCCAGGCATCGCACACATTGCCAGGGACTCCAAGGGAGCAAATCAGGAAGCGACAGACATGGCTTGAGGTTGAGCATTCTCAATGGCCATACTGGGCTTTGTAGGAAATCAAATATTTTAGGCTCCCTGATGATGCTGTGCTTAACTCAGCACTTTTCCCAGGTATGGACGTCCTGTGCTTGAGCAATATAGCAGGAGAAGCATTGAGAAGGTGAGCAGGACCTTCTGCCTCCAACAGGCACGGAGAAGCAAGCACAGCAGCCAAGGTGAGCAGCCTTCTTCATCTTCCCTGCTGAACAAGGGAGCAGGGGGAAAATGCTGCAGGGTGCTTAGAACACTGGAAAATACCTTGGAATCAGTGGGGATGTGAATACGTGAGAGGAAGGCAGTGTGAGCTACTTATTAGAGGCTGAATGGATAGGGAAGGGGAGAGAATGTTAGTGCGGCAAATCAATCTGCAAGCACCAAAATTACTTTGAAAAATGCAAAAGGATGCACTTGCTATTATAAAATCAAATAGGAAGAGCAACAAATAAACATTGTCTATGATTCATAAACCCATTGTTCGATAGATAGCAGAATCCTTTTCTCAGGCGGGAGAACAGACAACTTCATCTGCAGCTTTTCTCTTCCCTACTTTTCACAAGGTCCTTCCTTGTTCTTTTCATCTTCCCATTGACAAAAAAGCTATTGGCTGGACCTATAAGCACAGCATTGCTTTTCATTGTCTCTTGATTTAAACTCTGTTGCTTTCTCCCTTGTAGGGTATCTCAGATCTCCATGAGAATTGAAAACATTTCCTTATAACTTTGCAGTCTGCAGGTTTTGGGTTTTACATCCCCCTCCTTGCCAGCCTTTTCAGATCTCCATCCCACTGCTTCCTACGCAGAGCACAGCTGCCAGGCTGATGATACAGATGCAGAGATAAAATTCAATTCCCAGAAGTTGGCTTAGTAAAAGGATTTAAACATACAGTTCCAGATAGTTTTCTCTATATGCATTTTCTTTATGCTTTTGATTCACCACATTGATCTTTGCCTCTTGAACAGGTGAAGAGATCAACACAAGCAGGGTGCTTGTGTTCAGCCTCCATGCTTGCTCATGCCACAGGGAAAGTGAGGAGTTGGGGAAAATGCCAAGCAAGTGGCTCAATAATTGTTTAGTCGAGCAAGAGGCTGCTCTGCGAAGTGCTAGGAAACGGGATCTAATGGACCAAAGCCATTTCTTCCCTTTGCCTCAAGCTTGACTTCTCCCAACACTAAGATCTCCTCAGTCCTTCTCAAGACTTGTCAGTGTCTTGTCCAGTCCCCAGCCACTCTGTGTTTCTCAGATCTACTCTTTCATTTCCTTACCCCAGTCTCATCTCCATGCTGAGCTAGTCTTGGTCCCACTGCATTCGCATTAGGTCTGGCCTGGCTCATTCACTGCGACAGCTTTTGGTGAGCTAGCTGCCTGCCTGTGTCCTCAGCAGAAATATCTCCTGCACCAGTTATTTCCCATCAGATGTCTTTATGTTTTCTGATGCCAGGAAGGCTCCAGCAAAGGTCTAAAGGAGAAGGTCACTTATTATCTTATTCTTTAAAAAGGCAGAGAATTTATAGAAAATTTCATCCTGAAAAGGATACCTAGCATGGAAAATTTTATTCAAATGTTTGGAAATGTGTGTAAACAGCCTCTTACAAGAAGAAATGCTGGAAAGGAGGGCTATTTGTGGCACACCAAGTCTGTGACTGAAGTAATTATATAAGCTCTTGTCCACTGCTTTCCTAACCAGGAGTAAGAGCTCCCAAATGAGGTAAGTGATTCTCTATGTCAAGCCATATTAGTGCTGTATGAACTGTAACATTTACTTAAAATCTTCTTACAGACAATGTCCTGATTCAAACTGGATTCCATAGGTGTTGCAAACAATGTCATTAATATACAGCTTGTTATACCATGAGAGCTGGCAGAAGTGAGCTTGGTAATTCACATGCAACTTTGAAAATGTGCCTACACTTCTAACTCTGTCACCCACCATAACTTCTTAATGGCTGCTTGGACAGGCTTCTACCGAACAGGATTGGTACTAATGCTTCAGGCCAATGGAAAGAAACACCTGAGCATGAGGAAGGTTTCTCTTGGCATATGCTGAGGTTATGCCCGTGGTCACTTTTTGCTGTGTGACTGTGAAAACCATGCTGGCCCTGTCACGTGACATAACCATGAGGGAAATCTGCAAGAACGCACAACATTTTGAGGTTGCCTCACAATATTCAGGGTTTGATGGGCCCATTGTTTATACAGCATTAATACCAAATTGAAGCTTTTGAAACTCCACCTCTAAGCAATCCAGAAAACTTCCTGATATGCCCAACAACACTTCAGCCAAGTGCAGTAATTGTAGGTTGCAAAATAATTTTTCAGAGGAAAAGAACGGGAGAGAAGAGAGGGTGAAAACACAAAGCAGAAGAGATGAGGAAAGAACTGATGGGCTTCAGAAGGACGGACAATATAGGCACCACAAATATTATAGAAGGAGGCAGAGCTTGTTGGTCCATTTGTGAAGACTGTACAACCAAATTATAAGCGGCTGCATTTAAGCAGAATGGGGTTCATATTTTTCCTCTCCCTATCTCTCTCTGCCTGCATTCAGCCCCCATTGGCATTGTCTCTCCCTCTCACACCCTGAAAACTTGAAGCCTCTTCTCCTTGGAAGTTTCAGGGTCTGGCAGGATGTATAACGTTGCCTAAAAAATTACACTGGAGCACATCACTTTCTTTTCCAATTCTTTCTATAGCTCCTGATCATGCTGTGACAACAATACAAGGCTGATCTTGTTGGCTCTGCCAGCTTCTTGAGCAATCCACTTTTGGATGTAATGGATCACTGACTGAGAAACTAAAACTAAGAGCTCTGGAAAAAATGAGATACTCTAATACTTAAAGAAAACATTAAAATGATGCATGCAGCTGGATTTTGCTGTTTGGTAATACTAAGACCAAGCCAACTTCAGAGGTTAAATCACCAGATCTTCTTGATGTTGGCCAAATGCTTCTTCTCAGTCAAATACTTTTCAAAGCCAAGTTAACCCAGGTACACAGACACAATTAACATACTGATGCTCATGGACTGAAGTTAAAAAACAAGTATAGGATGTTGTTAGAGGTTAAGCATTTGGAGTACAAAGGCAGATAAAGGTGACTGCCTATAACATGACCCCTGAGGTGGAAGGGAAGTTATCTGCCTTCCACAGCTTGCTTCACCCATTGAGCCTCCAGGATCCCAGCACACGCCTGCACAAGGCCCTGTCCTCAGATCACCCCACATTAAAGAGAAGGAATGAAACATCTGGCACCCCCAGGTGATTCAGACTGAAGTGCAGAGAAATATCTCTGGCTCCAAGAGAAGATGGAACAGATAAACCAAGGAGCAGCAGCCAAACCACCAGCAGCTGGCCACCAAGGTGGCTTTCTAGAATATATCTCTGTGTCTAAGGTCCCAAAAAACCACCTCTTGTCCACAATTCCAGCCATCAGAGTGACCAGAAGAGTCAGCCACTGTCCCAGAAATTGGCCTGGAAGAAATGAGTGAAGGAGACAGTGCTGAAGGGCACTGCTAGCATAGAGAAACCACAAGGCAATTGGGCATTTTAGAAAATAGAAGAGACAATATTGGCACTGGACGGTCTCCTGAAAATGCTCAGAAGTGAAGCTCAGTGTGATATGAAAAATATTTCACTTCCAAGGCAGTTTAACTGGAGCAGCTTCTCAGGAAGGGAGGAAAGCTGCCCTGGGTCTCCCACATAATAAAACATGGGACTGGGCTATGCAAGGTCCTTACTATCAAAATGTCTAATTCAGGATAATCAGAAAAAGCCAAGCAGACCCAAAGTGTATTTCTGTCAAGACCTTTTCCCTCTAATTAAAAAAAAAAAAAAAAAAGTCAAAAAATAAGAAAAAGAAGTCAGGAAGAATGACAGGTTCAATCCAGAGCCATCCTGGAGCCATGGAGTCTGGAGAGCTGCCAGGCAAGCCGTCAGGAAGTCAGGTGGGCTTGTGATGGAAACCTGCCCTGTGTTTCATCGGAAGTTCATTTAAACAGAGGTGCTTCTGCAAAGCATTTTGCTTATGACAAATCGGCATTCTCTGACAAAAACCTGGGCTTATGGAAACCTCTCAGCCCCTGTTCTTGATGGCATAATTGTTCCTTACATAATAAAAGAGAAAAAAAAAAGAAGGAAGAGGAAAGAAACTGGGTGTGTCATAGCTAATGTTAACGGGCTACATTATATATAGTTTTGTAAGTGACTCCTTATACAGAGCAAATCTTAAAAATGAGCTCTCGAGCATTTCAATCTGATCTTCCACAAGTGCTGAAGGCTCAGCTTTGTTAACCTACAATGTACACAAACATAGAAGTAACAGTGAGATTTTGGGTGAAGATGGAGCAATTTTATTGTATCCTTCATCTTTCCTTTCTGAATAGTATGTTTCAGATATTACAGGTTGTTAGTTATTAATTCCTCCTTGTTTCTACCAAGTCCATTAGATAGGAAAATATTGATAACTTCTCCCTCAAACGCAGATTCTGTAACAAGGGCATAACTCTCTCACTTTGAAATCACTAACTAGAGCATTTAAAGAAAAGAGAGAAATGTAGAAAATATATACACAACTTGGAATACCTGGATGGTTGACAGCATTTTTCTTCATCAAATAAAAAAAGAGAAGATGAGGGATATTTCCTCTTTTATGGTTTTGAATGATACTGGAAACCTCTCTTGGTCTAGCATCTCTTCCAAAGGAGTACCCAAAAGGCTGTAGGAGAAGGTCTGCATACAAACTGGGGGGGACCAAGTCCCACATTCTCTTCATTACCTGAGAACCAGAGCCAGACCTGGGAGGCTCTAATTCAGACAGCTGAGAAATAAATAGCAAAGTACCTTTTTAAATTAATCAGAAACTCAAGTTAAATGGCTGTGTTTGTTTTTCATGTACCTTTAAAGGAAACAGACATCAGCTGCAATTCAAATTTTCTTTCTTTGTCCCTCAGTTATGTGAACACAGTGCACAAGATTAAGACATTTCCAGCATGTAAATTCAATCACGTGAGAAGTCCCACTGATTTCAGGCAGTGACTTCCTATCGAGTCAGCAAAGCATTGATGCCTGTGTGTCATTTTAAGATGACCTAATCTCCCTGGCTGCGCCCGCACTGGCGGGGAGGCACATCGGCAGGATGTCCTGCGGTTCTGGCCCCCAGCAGACACCCTGGCTATGTCCTGCCTCTGCTTTGGGACAAGATTGGTGTGACCACAAGTTCCCACACACTGTGCTTTCGTCCCTGCGCCTAGAGCCAGCAAGAAGTGCACTGTGCTTTGTGAGAGTCTGCAGCCGGGCTGACAGGGGGATGCCCGGGGCAGAAGGGGCAGGCATCACTGCTGCTGCATGGCCAAAAGCCCGGCTTCATGCTGTCTTACCCACATGCTGAAACTCTTTGGTAATTTGGAGTGGTGCTATATCAGCTCTGGCTTGAAGGAGACTTTCACAACTTATCTAATGAACCTCTCAGTCTTTCAATAATGCAGCTATTTATAGGCTAGGTCTATACCGAATAGATTGCAGAAGCTACTCACAGTGCTTCAGCAATGAAGCTGCAGAAAAAACATCAGAGCAGACTGCAAGCACTCTGCATGGTTACCTACAATCAAATATCATCTATGTTTTGCATGATTAGACTCACTGCTTAACTGAAAAGTTAACGGCATTTTAATATCATTTTCTTAGAAGTGAAAGATGTTTTAGTGAAGTACAAAAATTTTCAAGTCTTAGACTAAGGGCTAAACCCTGCTCTTGCTCACAACATCAAATTTTAGGTGTGGCATCACTGAAGTTTAACAGAATACCCCCAAGTAGTCAGAGCACAAACTGGACATTGTCAGAAACCACCACCAACCATCTCTTTCTCTTTCAAATTACTCTTTTTAGGTTTTAGCAAGCATCCTGGGTCTTGCAGTGTCAGCATGTATCATGAAATGAAAATATTAATTAAAAAATGTTCGACCAATACACTTATGAGAAAGCATTGCTGCTGTTCTTTTTACCACCCAAGCCCATTTCATCTTATACGTTTCTGAGATGTGCAAGATGCAGCAGGACTTTTTGATATGGCTCACCTGAATCTTTCTTAAAGAAATCAGAAAAATAATTTTACTGCTTTGACCTTCCCAGACCTGTGTCTCTCTGACACTTGTTCATGAAGTCCCAGTAAACAGCAGATTTACACAAACATGCTTTGCTTACGAATGTTATAAATCTTTTCCTGAATCTTAAGGGAGAATTGACATTCAATACAGGTGTTGGAGTAAGCACTGCAGATCTTTGGCATTCACTGCTGTGAAGAGGGTTCAGTGACACCCTTTAGCACAGAGACTCCCAGCTCTTGCTGCCTTCTGTGTCCTAAGGTCTTATCTCTCTAAATGGAGCAGGGATTTCCTCTGGGGATTAGGAGGAGATAAAAACCCAAGACAGAGCTACTATTTCATTACACTACAAAGCACAAATGGATGAAAAAGACAGTCAGTGATTGTCTTTCCTTTTTCTCTTTTGGCAATTGAATCCTCTTTAGCGGCTCTGAAGAGAAACAAGGTCCCTCTTTTTTTACCCAGGTCTGTAAGGACACAGGCCATAGATGGACTTGCAAACCTAACTGCTACTGGAAGCTGCAGAATTCTATATTTATATGGCATTGAGACTCTCAGTATCTCTTCTCAGTCCATTCCTGCTTCTGCAAGTTCACTGAGCAGGTCCGTGCTACAAGCATGGGAAAATCATACAACCCCAGTCACCAACAGTCTCAGTACCCTCATTAACGCCAATGCTCCATCTTGAACTAGATTTTCCTGCACTGGTTTAGACTGTTGATACACCCCAGGAATTTCACATTCAGCCCTCCCCAGACTTTTGAAGGATGAGGTTAGGCTAGGCATGTGGATCCAAACCAAAGTTCCTGTTGCAGGGGACTTGTGTGAGTAGCCTAGAAATTCCCAGAGATCTCTGAACAGATTATTAAACTATCTAACAGCAGCTTTTTTGACCCTGACACACCCAGATAGTTTTTTCCACCTGTTTCATTAACTTTTGCTCCTGAACTGTGGGAAAATGAAGCAAGGCAAGACAAAGACCTTGACCTGATTGTGTAGCTTCATGGCAGGAAATGAGTTAGCGTAAAAGAAAATTTTTCTGCTGTAAGTTTTATTATCACCAGTTACACTGGTGATACCTTGTCTAGAATTGCTGACTGTCTTAAAAAGTAATAATTTGGAAAGGATGACACATTTTGTCTCATGTAAGATACCTCAGTGCCCACCTGCAAAATCTGACAATATCAATAAACAATCAAAGATTTTATTTTCATATTATTAAGATGTTTAATTTTAGGTACAATATTAAGTTATAAATATGCTCTATGACAGATAATAGAAGAAGCTTATCACTCACTGACTAGTTTAGAAACTCTTTTTTTCTGCTGGATTTAAAATTTCTGGTGAAATTGGTGAGGAGTGCACTCAGCACATCCTGTTAGCTGAGTCAATTGAAATTGCACCTGTTCTTGGATGCAAGTCATAACAAATGCAACCCATATACAATTGTAAAGAAAAGGACTAGTATGCACTTTTTCCAATTAACATCTGCCTTTTGGCAAGTCATTAACCTATTTTCTCACAAAAGAAACAGCTTCAATTGTATTATGCATCCGAAGCATGCAAAAGTCCCTGAGGGGGGTACTCTGACAAAAACATACTGTTCCTGGATCCAAAGTGAACATACATATTCATTAATTATTTGGCCAATGAGTACAGAATTTCTGATTTTTACAAGTCTTACAAGGTAAATAGGTTACATAAAGCTATGTCCCTGGAAATAGCCACATCCTGGCTACTGTTGCTCCGTAGAAAAATCAAGAGTGATTTTATGCTGTGATATGGCAATGAAAATAATTCAGCAATACTGTAAAAAAACTTCTAGGAAGAAAAAAGAACATTGTTTACCCTCAAAATAGTACAGCACATTTATTTATTTAAATATATATAAATAAAAATAGTAAGTTGTACTTTTCAAATCCCTCATGCTATATGGATCTGTTCAAGAGACCCTAAAACTATTCTACCACAATTTTTCCAGCTAGAAAATTATTATAATCAAAATTTAAAACTACAGTTTACATTTCTCACCATGAAGATGATAATGAAAAAACTAAGTATCATCTTACATGCGTAAAAGCAAGAAACAAGAATTCCCCAAAGACGAGGGAATTGTTCAGATACATTCACCTCCAGGAATTAGTTTTCCAAAAATCCTAAATTCATAAAAAATATGTCAACAATAGCAAAAAGTGAATGCTGAACTAACAGCTGGTAGAATTTCTTTCAATTTGGAAGAGCACTTTTAGTTTGAAATGTCTGCTGAAGTACGTTGCGATGAGCTGCTGAGCTACTGCACAGTGCTTTGACACTTGAAGAATTTGAAGTTGGGTTTCTCCAGAGACAGTCTCCCAGCAACAACTATTCCTGCCACCACCTTCTCTCTCTCGACACACAAACCTTGGGGATCTACTACATGTCATTCTTTTTAATAAGTAATTGAGTCATTTTTGCAGTAGCAGGCCTGAAAGCTGGAAGCAGTCTTTCACCAACAGGGGGGCCTCTTTATAACCAGTATCAGAGGGATAATTTAGCCTGAGGGCAACTGTACTGCATCAGGTATATTGTTGAGCTTGTTTAGAACAAGTATGGGCTATAAGTACTTCAATGCAGTCTCCAATACAGATATAATTTTCGTAATTTAAAGATCCACACAATTATTTTTCACATAGTGCAAAAGCACAACTAAGACTAAACAGGAGTAATTTTCCTCTAGTTTTATAATTCAAATTAGTCAAGTTACCAGTTATTTGACAGAGTACAAATGATAGAGTAAATGCTTTGGCGAGTTTAACAGCCTTGGCAGGTGCTTTTAAAGGAAGTATTTCCGTTCCAAAACTTTTTTAGAAATTATATGGATCAAGAGAATAAGATAACTCACCCACATTAATGCTTTTTGAAAAGAAACACCGTGTTAGATGGTGGTGGCTGTGTTTTAGGGGAGCCATCATAGCTTGAGGAAAATACATCCATCCTGTTTTCAACCAGCCATGACCAGACATCCTCCCAAGTGTCATCATGTTGAGTTTCAATACCAACAGACCATCCAACAGAATGACAATAACCTGTCTCAATTTGGGAATGTTATACTGGTTCACCAGATTCACAAACAACAGAGGAATAAACTGGATTAAGTAGTAAATGCTCCAGATAATAGGTACTGAAAAAGAAGAGGGATTAGTGATAGGAGCTAAGGCAGAAGGGAAAATTTCAGCAGAGATTTTATAAAAAAATATGGAAGAAAAAGAAATATCCAAATTTTCTTGATAAATAACCCTGAAAAAACTTTAAAATTTGCAGATTTAAGACATATATGTGTGTGTATATACATATATATATATATATAGTTTACCAAAAGAGAAACAAGAAAAAAGCAAAAATTTTAATAGCGACATGGTTTTGTGTCTTCTAATGGAGACAAGGAAAGACATAGACCACAAGAGTATTTGCAAATACATAAAGTGAAGTACATTTGATCAAAAAGACAGCACTTACATAACTTTGTTTTATATAGTAGTATAAACAATTGCATAATCAAAGGTCAGGCTGGAATACATAAGACCATTCTGTGACAAAAAAAAAATCTGTGGTTAGGATGCTGACTAGAAACAGTTGCATCCAAAATTTTCTAAGAGACTGCTTCTTTGCCGTAACCAGTCGTCCTCAAGACTGAGCTGCAAATATGGAGTACCTATTGGTAAAAATCAGTGTTAGTCAAGTAAGTGAGATGATGTCTATCTGAAGGTGGTTGCTGACAGAGAAAATAAGTTATACAAGAAAAATTGACTGCACATTTCTGCGGCTTGAACTGCAATCATATTAGCACAGTGAGCTCGTGTACTAAAGTTGAACTCTGTTGATGTTAATGAGGTTCAGCTGGGGAAATGGGCTTTATTTATATGGAGTCAGTTGCAGAATTGGATTAAAATGCTCCCCCATTTCAAGTGTCTATTTTTTCAACATACACGTAAAGTTACAGAAACAGATTATTACCTACTTTTGACTGTGGATTTACAACAGGTGTTCTGCAATTGCCATTTAAAAAAAATAACAGATAGACATAAAGAAAATAAATATTTTCCATTAAAAACATAAGACCTAAAACAACAATTTCATTTCCAACAATTTCATTTTTATTAAAAATAAAACCCAAATCATCATACACTGCAAAGCTTTTCCTGACTCATGTCTGCATTCACAATGCATTACCTGATGGGGTACATTCATAGCATGCAAAGCTTGAGCACATGTGGACATTCCCATAGGATAAGAATCTTTTGTATTTATGACCTAGATTTTGCATCTTTTGGTTCAAATATATTCTTCAGAATTATAAAGCTGATTTTTGTTTTTGTAGATATGAAAAGTGAATTTTGATGGGGATGTGATAAAGCAGAAGCACTTAAATGCATCCAGCTTGATGTTCTGCAGTTGAATTCACCTAGATGCAATTATAGCTTCAAAGTTTAAGTAACTTACTTTTTGTATTTGTGACTAAAAGTTTTCACCCTACATCTTCTTGCAATCATTACTAAAATGTTTAGAAGATATAGAATAACTCACTACTTTTTGGTTAAACACTTGAGAATATGTAAGGGACAAGGAATACCTCTGGCATTTTTGCTATTACGTCCTATTTAATTTAGTAATGTTGTTTGTTTAAGTAACGTCTTAGCACAAAGAACATTATTTCCACAATCCTTGCCTGAGTTTAAAAATCTGCACAGTGGTAACCTGCATAAAAACTGCTATTCATCTAAAACTACGTAGTTAGTGGCTCAGTTATATTCAAAGATCCTGTTAGGTTGAAATAAGAGTCCTGGAATGTTCAATAGAAATGATTTAGAAAACACTAGTTTTCATTGGGCTACACTTCATTGAATAATCAGAATAATCAATATTAACCAGAATATCTGCTTGCTACCAATGTTTGAAACTTTTTAAAATTTCTTCCATTTTTATTACTTTGATTTGATGTTTCTGCTTATAGCAAAATCCACTGAAGAAACATTCCTTGTGAGATTTGACAAAACATATTCATCAACATAGTTCATTTTCATATTTTATTAGTTTTGCTTTCCCTTAAGTAACACTTTTTGCTGATCTTTTATGCATTCTTTCAATTTCTCTTCAGTGCAATTAAGACGTTGTTCCAGGACTGAAACAGTCTGCATGAAGAAGAGAATAATTTCAATTGTGTTTATATTACTCACAGAATATTATAAAAGTGTGCAACATAGTAACATAATAAAAGTAATTTTAACTCAACAGGAAAAAAGTACTAAAAAATGGCTTTTCCTTGGCTATTCCACTATTTACAACTGTATTTGAAAATTATGGCTTTCTCTCCATGGAAATTGTCTAAAGTTTTTTGTTTTCACAAAACATTTCCACTGAGAATAAGAAATACAAACATTCATAATGGAAAGTACTCTGAAATACTATGTGAACGTTGCATCCATATTTCAATAGAAAAACAGCCATCACAGTGACCACAAATGATGTCTTTCAAAAACTTGAAAGAAACTTTTAAGGCATCTCCAAGAAAAGGAAGTGAGAAAAAAAAGTACTATTAAAAGGCATTAATTCTCTAAGATATTATCTTTATCAGAAAAAGTAGGTTTTTGGACCCAGGCTGGCAGTTTCTTTTCCATTCAACTTACTACACAAATAATTTTCAACTTATGACTTGACTCCATACTACCCAGAACCTATTTCTTCCTACTTAACATACATATTGCAAAAGAACACAGAAAAAACCCCTCAGCTGCTCCATTTTGAAGTGATTTAATGTCAATATATTACAGACTACAAAGAAGTATCTTATAAGATAAATCTGGATTAAAAAGACTTATTGAGCATTGGCAAACAAGTGACTCAGAGGCACTGACTGAGACAGAGTATTTGTGCAGTTTCATTGGCACTGGGACTTACTGCAGTGCTTGAATTCCTACCTAAGCCAACACCTCACACACTAAGTTTGGAAAGGGATTTAATGGTAAATTGCCAATTTACTTTGTTCATCCCCTGCTAGTGCACGATTGTTCCAGCTGGAATGTCTGCTAAACAACTGGCTTCTGATAAAACTACCCTAGATCTCACTAGTAAAAAACAGCTACTCTCTTTACCCAGAGAAAAAAATACAGCAACAATCTTTATGATTATGTACCAGGAAGCTTTCACTTCAGCAAACACAATACATGCAATCAACATTTTCTGAAAGGAAAACACCAAAATAGTCACTTGACTAGAGATGTATTCAAAATAACCCCATAGTCTTTAATGTTCTGATTTATAAACATGACTACAGGGTATTGCAGCCCTTTGATAGCACTGTCATTTTGCACTGCAAGTGTCACCTGTTATTGCATACTTACTAGAGTTAACATATGCAGCTGCCCCACAATGTGGTCCAAAGCCCTGTCCACGGAGGAGGAGATGCTTCTGTGCTGTCCCAGAGCTGACCTGCTCTCATTCTCTGCCTTCCTTTTTGAACTTCTTGACGAGCGAGAAGAGGGACTCTGCAGTTCTTCACTTCTGCCAATACCCTTGAATACAGAAACATCATTTGAAGAGTCAGCTGCCTTTGTCTTAATTTAAGTGGAACCATACCATAAGACAGACAGGATAGCCAAAAGTCAGGTTTTTAATAATAAAAAAAAAAATCTACACATATATGCATACACACAAGGATCCCCAGATTTGTTTTTTGTACCAGGTCCAATTTGTAACACTTCAATTTGTTCTGACCTAAGAGAGAATTCCAACTGTGATGAATGAGGCAATAAGGGAAATGTTAGCAGTCTTGAGGTACATATGATTGAAGAGTTATGTGCTGTACCACTAGGGCTTGAATTAAAGCTTGAATAAACACAATTAATGAGGGGTATTTTCTTCAAAAAGATAGCTCTGGTTGACAAAGAAATTCACTCCGAGTAGTCATATGGATGAAAAATCCATATGTGACTAGAAGACCACAAGAGCCCCCTCCAACTTCATAGTATGAAACCTTTGTTTAATATGAATTAACCTCTTATTTCAGCATTTTAAAAAAGTCATTTTTAGTTGTTTGTTCAGTGATGGTACTTCTTGAAAAATTGATTCCTTCAGAAAATGGGAGAAGGAAACAACAGAAAAGATCCATACAATGCAACGCTGACAGAAATAAATTTGATGTATAAACATTGCTTCAGGCTAAGTGAGAGAGCATGATATTTCCCACCAATTTGGTTTTGTCTGTGCCTTGAAGTTCTTAATGGTATTTTTGAGTCATGAGATATTAAATCATCACTAATTCATTAGAAAGTCCTTCACAACAACTTTACCTGATTAATTAATGACTTATTGGGATTTCTTTGAAAACTTCTTATATCTTCAGACAATTTTAGTTTACTTTTACACTAAAATAAATTACAGTACTTAGATTTTGCTATTTCTAATTACATTTGATATATCTACATTTACAAAAGAAACCTTTTAAATTGTTACAATTTCTCATTTAATTTTACTTTGCTTTAGCTCCTTGCTTTAAAGTTTTAGAAGTCTTCAAAAGAAAGCATTTCAAGTATCTTGGAATATTTTGGCTCTCAATGTATCCTATATACTTTTCAATGAATATGTAAGTATGTCTAGGATTGTTTTATCTTAAGACTGTCCATATCTTTCCCTTTACAAAGGGAAAGATATTTTGTGATATGAGATACTGTTAATGAAGTCCTAGAAGAAGTCATTTTCACTGTGTTATTTCCAAATTACAAAGATATATCTGAGGTTCTTGGGAAACAGCATCAATGGAAGGCTTTGGCACGTTTACTAAATCACATGATGAATATAGTCTCAAGTACTGGTTACCATGGGAAAGATTATGTTCAATTCGGCATTCAAATGTTAAAGACAAAATATTGCCACGCATTAAAGAATTCCTGTCTTACAACCAATCACACTATGAAGAACACTCTTGTATTTAACTACAGTGGGAGAGTCTGTTAGAACAGACTTCTCAGTGATATTTCTAGAAAAACAGGAAGATAGGGAGCTTACAGAAACATTGCTTTTGTCGGTAAATCTTGACTCTTTGCCCAGAAGATTTCAAACCTCAACCAGGACTAGCCAAATTTGACAAAGAACTCACTGATTAAGTTGCAACAAATTTTAGGAAAATTGGAGGCCTGGTAGATGGAACACATTGCAGGGAAACCAGGCAGAACCCAAGCATTATATATTCTGCATGAGAGCAGTAAACCTGCCTAGTTATCACATGCCTTAAGAAACACAGGCAGTTGATTAAGGAAGTTAAAAGCATCAGTGAAAAACACTCGGTGCAAGAACAATTTGTAAATCTTATGCAATTGTATTTTGTAGACACTTGTATGTGTTCTCTGAAAATTATAGCATCTATTGCTGATTTTCATCAAACCTAAGGAAGAGTAGGGTTCTCAGAAGTAATTCAGTTCCTGAAAGCTCCAGGAAACCATTTGCCAGAACTTCTCACCTCAGGTTAACACAGCTCTGCAAGCTCACACTCCTTAACAATGAAGGAAATACGTAAGTGTGAGTAAGACCCAGGCTGGAACCCACATCTTCCCAGACACCGGTATCAATAACCTCACTGTAAATAAACTTAGTATTGTTTGCCTAATCATAAAGCTACTTTTACTTATGCTCTGGGAAGTACATTCATTTTTTTGCCTTTGAGTGATAAAAGCAACTAATTGACACAGACAGAACAGATGTAAATGTAAACTCTGATACTCTCTCACTTTGCTTAAAGACATTGTGCTTTGCAAGTTCAGTGTCCCAAGGATAATCTATTAATCCTCCAGTACTCAAAATTAATAAAAAATAGATTTAACATTTAATGACACTCAAAAATTGCTGTCCGTGATTTATGATGATTTAAAATTAATTTAAATGAATGGAGCAGGAGAAGAAAACAATCTGAGGTTATTAGACATTGCTAAGCTCTAAGAACAGTTCAACTCTGAGGTTGGTGTTTCTGTTTCTTTTCAAACAAGATTACTGCACTTCACACTGAAAATTAAGTAGAAATTTCAGTTTCAGCTCCCACAAAGATATTACAAATTGGCTCTTAAACCCAGCCTAAAGAGATTCTTTCAACCCAAGGAGGAAAGCTGTCGATTCGGTTAAGACAGCAAATGCTAAGCTACTAAAAATCTCACCACTTTCATCTTACAGTAAAATTGATTCAAAGTTCAATACACATAGGCTGTGAAAGAGTGTTTTGTATCTCAGTAAACTGCCACCAGCATTGCAAGTCAGAGTAGTGGAAAAGTCGTCTTGTAATTTACTGGGTTAAGCAGCAAACTGAATTTTTTCTGTTACATATTCAAAGACTTAGGAGCACAATACAACATGAAAACATTTACAGAAGTAAGGCAAAGACCTTGATGTTTGTCAAATATCAAACACAGATAAGCAAATAATTTCAAAATTTGTAAGAGAAATTAAATGAGACCATTTCAAATTTTCAACTTAGCTAATTTGTGTCCAAAATAGTTATTTTTATTATATTCTGGAAATTTGTAGAGATTTTTAAACACCGTCAGACATCAGATATGTTGCTATAACTTTAAGGTTATCTGCTTTATATTTCAACCTCGCCTAATATCTAACTTTACAATCTGCTCCAGCTCAAAGAGCAAAGGGTCCACAACTGCTGAAATCTAACACTCAAATGCCACAACCTTGCTGTAAAGGAGTGACACTAGTGTCCACAGATTTCCTTTACTTTTGGATACCAGTCAGTTCATGTCCAACACTTTCATTCAGCATAACATTTTATTTAAATGAAATTCTTTTTAAAGAAAGTCTTTCTACTCACAGTCTATTTCACATGAAATGTTTGAAGAATTTAATGTTGTCTTTCCTTCAAATTAGCCCCTTTCTAAAGTACTTGAAATGCTACCAATTCATAAACAACAATTCTATATGTCACCAGCAATGTAGTAAAAATGTCTCATAATTCAAAAAAATCAAACTATTCTGAAAGTCATCAGAGCCACAGCTTATTTTGAGAGAATAAATTTTAATAAGGCAATCAATTTTAAATTGTTACTTCTGAGCAAAGCAAAGAAGAAAATTAAAATGTGTACAATGTTTCTATTCACAGCCCATTAGTAATAACATAAACCCACATTTGGGCAACTTCATGCAAGTTACAAATAAGGAGGAGAAGGAACAGATTTAATTAATCAATAGGAAGTTATTACCATGATATTACCAGCGGATGTTCACCAGAAAATTAAATTTAGCTTATAAAATGATGTCACAAACAGCAAACCATAATTGCTCATCTTTGTTTTCTGTCAAGCAAAATAGCCAAAACTCTGTGGGTGGTACTTGATCAATTTGTGAAAAATCCTTACACATAACCTTATAACCTCTGCCTGTTCCCAAATGTTTTCCCATGAAACATTCACACAGCACATAGACACAAACACTACATCCCAGTCTCCCTTTTCTTCATGACTGTTAAGAATAGAATCTGAGTAAAATGCATCCATTTACAAGGATGCCTGAGCAGTTTTATTTATAGAAATAAAAAAATTTCCTCAAGGGGGAAAAAAAAAGAAAAAAAGAAAAAATACAAGTCTCTAACAATTGGCTATCAACAGGCTTCAATCTTCTACAAGCTCCAAAGTCAGAAACTACAGACCACAGTTTCTAAAAGCATGTCTTAGAGATCTCATAATTAAAACGGGCTTGTAAAAAAGTGACATTGGTAAGCTTCCTAATGAATCACAAAAATTGGCATGGTCTGCTTTTTAAAAATAAACTTTTAAATTTTGAACACATGGTGCATTTTCCTACTAATAATAAAATATTTCTGATACTGTGATTAAAACAACTACAAATAATTAGTCACAAGTAGAGCATTAAGCTCAAACAGACCAAAGAGCAAAGGCACAACAGAGGAGTGTCCCACCTTACTAGATGTTGAATTCCTGTGTCTTTTGGTTATTTGAAATCATGGGAAGTTCTCAAGAGTAACAGTACTATCATTACCACTGCTTTTTTCCTCCTCTTGTGAACCTATCCTCATATAAAAATGGTTCACCGTGGAAATGCTAAATTTAATCATTCAAGAGTTGTTTTTTCTCTGTGTTGTTTTTTTTGGGGGGGGATTGGGTTGGGGTTTTATGTAGGACATAATTACTCACAGATCACTTCTACTGCTTTGAAATTATTTTTTTCAGTCAATGAGAGATCCACATAAAACAGCTCTGTGATCCATTAGTCTAACACTGAGTGTGTTAAATCACAATCTGTTTTATCAGTTCCTACTGAAGAAAACTTCCCTGTAGTTTCAGCTGATGATAGCACTCTTCATTTCCTCTCTTCTTGCACGCACATGTATCAGCAGAGCAACAACTTGCCATGTGCCAACTGTGGCTTTGTGCCCCATTTTATCTGATGAGGTAGCTCTGGACTTGTTTATTTGCAAACTTTATTGAAGTTTTGCATTCAAGCAGTAAAATACAGATAAACTATGTGGCACATCCAGAACAAGTTCTACTAAGCATTTCTAGCTTGAGCAGTCCACTTTCAGAACTTGTAACAGACTTTCACACTTCAATCAAAGTTTTTCATGTCGACTTACACATCAGAGTCTTCTCCAGCTTTTAAAACAATGCCCAAGCTGAAATAAAAAATTTAAAGCACTTAACTCACAGCCAAAACAGGCCAAACTATCAGATTGTATCCTTTAGCAAAACAGGAATTTTCACCTAGGATGGAAGAGCATAACACTTTAAGTCTTGAAAATAGCAAATTCAGCCACAAGCTAACTGAGTTTATAGAAGGCCAATACAAAACAATGAAAACTAGTAGTTCACTTTGGTGGCGTCTTTTATTTCATTATCTGTACAAAATTAACTGAAGTCCTGATTAATAAGATTTATTTATTTCTATCAGGATGACAGCTATATTGAATGTAGTATTCCTGTGATGACATGAAATAATAAACTCTCCTGTCCATAGGCTTATCTCAAGATATCCTGAAAGTTCTATGTGAAGAAATTATATCACATTTTACAAGCATCCTTTCACACACATAATGAGAAACAGACTACATGGTTTTCTTATGTCATCTTTTTCCCAGGGTGCTGCTTCTGGTTTGAGAAAACACTGTAAAACAGAGTACATGTAATGCACTCAGTATTTTATGATTCCACATATACAGAATGTAGTACAGAACAAAAATATTTTCTCTGTATTCCATCCATGTCAAGAAAGCACTGATAAAGAACATAGAATAAGCCTTGTTTCCTCCAAGAAACATAAAAAAATTTTCTATTTCCCTAATAAAAACCTCTTAGAAGTCCAGAAATATTTGAGTGCATGCAGTTAGAAATAAATAATATTCCTGAAATACTTCTTTCTAAACGCTCAGATCATCAGTAATAAACTTTACTTAAAACCAGGTGATTTTCTCTTCCTAATTTCCCCACTGATGTTAATTTCTAACATTAATAGTACCCTGCACAGAGTATGTATCAGTTTAAACTTTTAGAAAAAACTAAGGATTTCCCCCCAAAAAAACAAGCAATACTGGTGAAAAGTTAGGGATCGATAACTAAAAACCAACTGAACAAAACCTCCACAAAACAACAACCAACCAAACAAAAAAAGCCTCCAACAAAACAACCAAATAAAAAAACCCAAAGCATATCACGAACATACAAAACAAACCAGGCAGAAATCATTAGGGGTTCCATTTCCAAAGGTGAGAATTCCCTGTCAGGAAGTCAATTCTAAAATAACGGTTCAGGAAGACTATATTCAAACAGTTTCATAAGTTATAAAAACACTTGCACCACAGGCATAAGAATATAAAAATGTGCCCGGTAGAAGAAAGGCAAAGAAAGTAATCAATTACCTCCAATATATCTTCAGCTTCAGCAAGAAGCTTTGCAAAGCTAACGAGAAAGAACATGACACTATAGAAGCATTTCCTACTATTTACAATTAGGAAATAAAGTAGATGAGTATAATTTAGGCAAATTACTTTGGACCGCTTGCCTGCACACCCAAGAGGATATCTTATGGCTGAAATTTAAAAAAAAGTTTCCATAATGGCTTCTTTTTCCTACATAGAGTCCTAATAAAAATTATATTACAGACTCTGCTTGAACTTTTTATCCATTCCATGGCAGAGAAAAGCTAAAGGAGGGCAGGAGGAATAGTGTAACAGAAACTGGAAACATAATGAAACACTTACTAGAATGAAGTAATGACAGAAAATGAATAACCCTACGTGGACAAGGCCTCCTTTCTACCACTATAAATAGAATATTCTGCTATTTTTGATATTACAAATGTTAATGAGTAAAAACAAAAGTATAAAAGCCTTAGGATTTTCCGAGCATGCCGGCAAACTCCCTGTACTTCAAATAGCAGATGGTGGGGGTTCACAGAGAGCATCAAGTACATGGGAAGAAGGAGGCAGGATTACGCTCAGTATGAGGAAGAATACAGCATCCTCACCAGGAATATATCTAATCAGAGAAATGACAGCCATTCTTCTGGCTTGCCTGCTCATGACTCCTTTCTGTCCTCTTCCCTCTACCTGAAAAAACCGAAGGAAAGCCTTTAGACAAACACCTAGCTAAAAAAGTCTAACTCCACTTTACAAAGAAACAATATTTGGTAACAGTGAGTTTGAACAGTCTTAAGTTTATATATAAGGACAGCACTTCCTCTATCTCATTCGAAGTCACCTAGTATGTTCATATTCAACATGAATTTACAATGAAAAGAGATTGATCAACAAACCCAGAGGGAATTTCTT
This sequence comes from Phainopepla nitens, assembly GCA_013400175.1. Classification (NCBI taxonomy): domain Eukaryota; kingdom Metazoa; phylum Chordata; class Aves; order Passeriformes; family Bombycillidae; genus Phainopepla; species Phainopepla nitens. The sequence continues at coordinate 438,009 of VXBQ01001331.1, forward strand.
GCTCTTGAAGGCATGTTTACTCCTGAGAAAAAAAATAAAATAGAAGAATATACTTTACAATATGCAACTGATTTCTCCTAGATAAGGCTTTCATACTTAACCTGTTGGCGCAAAACGAATCTTGAACAACTTATACTGTATGTAAATGAGAAGAACTAAAGGAATACAGTTCTGTCTTAAACTCTACCTCTCAATAAGAATGAACAAAAAATTACTGAAGACAAAATTCTGAAGAGACAGACTCTGCCAGAACAAGAAGTGAAGGCTGTGAATCTCCTCAGCCCTGCAGAAAGCTGAGAAGGGCTGCAGTCCCTGGGCTCCAGCCTGCCCAGACCAGGGGTCTGGTGGCTCCTCAAGAGCAGGAGGCTGGCACAGGGCAGAGCTGCCTGTCTTGTAGAGCCTCCCTCCCTCCATGCACTGGCACTGTAGCAGGGCCCCCTACTGCAGGACCACATAGGAGCTCTTTGCCAGCCTCTACATAACTAAATACTTATATGCATATATCTACACACAATTTACTTTCAAAGTTATATGCAAAGCTAAAAGAAACTCCTTTCTGCCAGCACAGCTGCATCTGTATCAATGGTTTTTGTCAGAGTAAGTGTCGGTGCTATGGTACAAATTTTCTTATTTTGCTACCTCATACCAACATAACTTGTGTCATAACAAAACTCTGTTGCAAAGACAAACCTAAATTGCCTCCTGTTAGGGGATGCTATGGGGGCAGGGCGTCCATACAAAGATCCACAGAGTAATCTCTTCTTAGCTGAGATCTGAGAGCTTTGATTTCCTTTCAGAGCAGCAGTAACCAGAGATGGTTATACCACTTGACCAGGAAGGTATCGACAATACCACTGAGTTTGTTTACTCCATAGAAGCAAGTGTCAAATCTCCTTTAATGCAAATTACTTACAGGAAAATATCAAAGAGTTAAAAGCATTTGAAATTAAGTTAGCAATCTAGCACAGTAGAGCCCAAAGTTAAATCCAATAGGACCAGTACAACTGCTTGAAGACTTTGCCAAAGAGACAGATACTACTACATACTACTATCTGGAAAAAAAAAAAAGCAGCCAGTATTTCATAGTTTGGAACTGAAATCCTCTGACTATAGCCATGAAAAATATTTTTTACTATGTAATAGAAGAAACACAGCTCCCCAGCATTTTACCAAGGCTTTTGTTAATTAAGTGTTACACCTATAGTGGATGGTGAAGATTTCAAAAAGACATCAAACATTTTAACAATAGTGTCACAAAAACACTCCCATAAGGATAAAATGAAGCTTCAAAATTTTGATTGAAAAGTCAAATTTATGTGATTTTATTAGATTTCACAAAATACCTGGAGAAAGCAGCAAACGTCCATCCTGAGCTATTTCAGTGCTCAGCATTAGTAAATATGCAGAAGGTTTGGATAAGCTGCTCCATTTGTCCGGGTAAAAATAATACTCAGTCCTGCTTTGTTCAGTGGTGGGATTGTAAAAAATTGCTTTGGTAGCACCAGAACAACTTTGTACTTAAGTCAGTTGAGTTTAACAATTCACTGTGAGAGGAGTCAAATTAGAGAACAGCAGAAATTGAGAAATTTGATGTTAACTTTGGAGTGGTCTGACAGGCCTGTTACACTCTTGGTAAATAATTTCTATAACTCAGGGACTATTTGTACTTTAAAAATATCAGAAACAAAGGAAGCCCCAGCAACAGCATACTTATTAGCTAGAGATGTTAAAGCACTATGCATATTTTTTATGTGTTTAATGAGGTATTTTTATCTTCCATTTCAGAAGATAATAAATGTTGTAATTGTATTTGTGGCAAAATAACTTCAAATAACAGCAAAAAAGACGGTTGGTTTTGAAATAACTTCACAAGTCAGACAATGATACTGATTTTTAATATATCCTGCAGTAATGGAGAAAATACCAGGGGAGTGGGGAAGTTGAAATTCCATCAGTAATCACAAAGGATAAACAGGATAATTGTGTGGTCACAGGTCACAGTCAGCATGAGAACTGTGTCAGGAAAAAGCCAAAAAATCAACTAAAAAGTTGACTTAAGACATATAGAGCAAATATTTAAGGCCTAACATCAATATAGTTTGAGGGGACAAAAGAGAAATGGTCTTTCAGACTGAAGACCTCTCTAATGACCTATTTACTCAAACTGTTACTGATAAAATCATCCTTTTTTTAATATCCATAATATGCATGCTACAATTTTATTAATGGATTTTAGGTTGTAACGCATCATGAACTCAATTATCTAGCTAGTGTTTCTTCAAAAACAGTTAAATCAGAAAGACACTGCAGAATTATGCTGGTTTTGGTGACTCCAGTGAAAACCACTCTTGTTTTAGTCCCGTACAAGATGTACCAGTGATCTGGAAAATCAAGTTTACAGCCGACAAAAAAGGCATCCTGTAAACTATTAAAACAGTCAGGGTCACTTGGCATTCTGACTTCATTCAACTGTCAAAACACAACTTTATGTACACATAAAGACATGCAAGACATGCAAGACATCAGAGAAGAATACACAACAGAGTAATACACCACAGAAAGGAGAGGTGTTGAAAAGATCTACAATGACACATAACTGGACAAAATGATAAACCTTCATGATAAGTTTACTGAGTGAAGAACTACAGTATCTTACATAAGCAAATAGTATTGTACTGTTTCACTGCACTAGCAAAAATTGGAAATATGGACACCAAATTCCTTTCCAAAGAGATGTAAGATGGAAGAGTAACCTTTTCAGTGAGGAACACTTGACACTCGTTAATCTAAGAACAGTTTAAGGATAAAACAATTCTTTTAAAACTCTGCTGCAAGTAAGGAGTCTTCCTTTACAATAAAAACACTGCAATATTTAACTCAGAGTTGCATTGCAATGCCTTCACTTCAGGATCTAACTGCAGAGTGGAACTCACACCTTGATGTACAGGAAATATCCATGCAGTTAGAACACGCCAGAGGACAGTCTCTCCCCTCCCCTGCCTCCTCCTTTCAACCAACCCAACTGCTACAACCACAGTACCATGTGTCAGGGAATACAGAGAAAAAAAGAACAACCAACCAGCTTTTCAGAGCAGTAATGCCACATACCTCCACTGATGGTGTCACCCACAGAGCTACTTATTTTTTCCCCAAATACTTTTTATTGCAAAATGCAACAGAATCCAGTGTTCCTCTTCCAGAATCATTAACCACAGACTATTTCTCACTTGCTTTCCTCTAATGTCATATCCTCTCAGCTTTTACTTTACAATGCTTCAAATTCAGGCAAAAAGGATGGAGCTGCCTTCATTCACTCTCTGTTACCTGCTGTTTATGGTACAGCCATGCAAACAGAAGAAATCTGAATCCTCTCAGGCTGAATAAAACCAATAACTGAATCCAATATATGTACTGCCTGAAAAAAAGGAAATCACTAGTACCACCTCCTTTCCTCCTACTTTTTTTCATTGCAACTTAAGAAAGATGTTCAGCTGCTTCATGCATGCAACACACCTGTTTGTATTATAGCACAATCACATTGGATACATGGTTCCCCAGATATAAGTCAATTCAGTTAGGTTACAGCCAGCTCTGATCTATTCCTTCATCTCTAAATAATTTTCTCATTATTTCCTTTGTGCTCCGATTACTGTTTGGCTGAACAGATCAGGGAATTGACTAGGATGGAATTAACCAGATAAAAACAGTTATTAAGTCAAAATGATTGTGAAATCATCCTTTAGCATTGTTCTACCTAATTTCTAATGCTCACACTGTTTTGGTGGAAGATACAAGCCAAGATGTTTTTCTACATCAAACACCTATCCGCTGAAGATTTTTTTTTTCCCTTAGTTGCTGAATTTTTTTTTTTTAATGGCTCATTTTTTCCTTGTTTTAAGCAACCTATATAATTTTTGGATGTGACTCAGTGTTTCTATTATCTCACATGAAGCAAGTAACTACATCTCTTACTGCAAACTCGACAGTAATGCAGCATGGCTTCAAGGAGAGATATGTTATATTGGAACAACTAATATATTTGGAAAACACTCCAACAAGCTTTTAGTCAGAAAGCATCCTCTGGGCTTAGATATCACTCTAATCTAAGTGATAAACAGAATTTGCTAGCACTTGTTTAAGCACTGTCATTTAGGAAAAAAAATATTGAAGCAGTATTCAAGTATTTGCTTTTATAACAAACTTGCTTTAACAATTTTGAATAACACATGGGTTTTATATATAAATAAATTTTTATATATAAATAAATTTTGACATTTTATAGTCAAGTTTCTACCATACAGATGCAAGCATGCTGTGCTAAACTTATACTCCAGTTGTATTGAAGAACAAAGTGTAATTCAAGAGCAGTATTTTAGCTTTACAATCTTGTTTTCTGACATACTTGATCTGTAGCTCGGCTTTATTATGCAACTTCAGATAAACAAAAAATTTTGCAGCCTTCTCTAAGAGACACACATTATGAGCTAAACTAAGCATTACCTTGCTTCTTAGTCCCACAAAATCTGCAATCTCAGAATTATTGAAGTCCTGTGAATACTAAGAAGTTGAAAACTTTATTTGTACTACTGCAAAAAAAAAGTTAAACCAAGTGCTTACAGGGCAACAGAGCCACTGAATGATAACTTCATTAACTTCCATTACGCAAAGTGATTCACAAATGGCATTTAGATCAGTAGTAAATCATCATCTAGGGTCAGCAGGAAGCTCATTACAGACTGACAATCCAAGTGACCGAAACACTTTTCTACAAGTGCTACAGTAGTAATTTCCTGTGTGAAAGGCTTGCTGCTGTTCCTGCATTCCTCGGGGGACACTTCTTCTCAGAGGATGTTACTCTTCCCCAGGAAGAGGAAGGAACCAGTTGTTATTGGATGTGTGGGCTGATAGCTGTCGGGCATTTTCTGCATGCCACAGAATCAGCTGTGAGAACTGTGAATACAGCTTGGATTTCCAGTCAAAGCGGAGGAAAACACTGCTTGAGCAGACAAGGTCAGAGCGTACATGTACAGTATCTCAGGAAACTCAGAGAGAAAGAATACCTGGAACTTCCATCCCTCTAGTTCCCAGAAATGTGCTAATGTCCTAAAGGAACAATATACAAACATGGATCAACTTGAAAAGTCTTCCTGAAACACAGCTGCCCTGAGTAAGATCCCACACAAAGTAAAATTTTGCCAGTTTTAAAAGATCTGTTATCTTACAAAATATTTGTGTTATGTGTTCACATGTACAATTTTTTCCTGTTAGGTTCCTCTCCTATGCTTCCTGTTCCATAGGAACTCAAGCTCCCTCCACATATGTTGAGACACTGTTACAGGGTGGGTCACCAGTAGCTATTCCATGCCTATTCCAGTATCAGTTCACATCCACTGACTTTTTCTTAAGTAACAGCACTAATATGTTTCCTTACTCTAACTGCTTATTTCCAAATTTAATTAAAAAAACAATCCACAAATTATTTAATTTTAAATTATTAGGGAGACAGAACAGTGACAGACAAATAAACAGTACCATCTCATAATGTACATTTCCTCAGGAAAGCAGGCTAAAAAAAGTGTAGGAAACATTATATTCTTGCACTCTCTAGCGTCCAAATTCAGAACTCAGTCTCTGATAAAATCCTCACTTCCTCTCCAGCTCCAGTTCACTCAGAGAATATAATTGAGACCATTAAGGAACATCAGGATATGTATTCTTAATTAAGTAGAGGCACAACATACTTCCTGTTCTCTCCTTGTAAACCAGCAGTTACATGCTGTGTTAGAATAGCATCACCGCAAAATGCAAGGACCCTCTGGATCATACTCCTCTTTTATTACATGTGTTCGGTTCACCTTCAAGCATTTGATATCCTTAAGCTTTATTTAATGCTAGTGGTATCAAAACATACTGCTTTTAAGATCACTTACACAAATCTTTTTAAACATGCCTAGACATCTACAGCAGCTCAAAATGCAAGTTGAGAAATTCACTGTTCAATATGCATAACACTTCATCTTTTCAGTACTTGTGATGAGTCATTTTGTTCATATATACCATACCTTCTTTAGAAGGCTCTTAGCTGGGCAACAGAAAAAGCTGTCTCTACTGCTTCACAGTTATTCCAGATGGATAACCTTTAAGGGGAATGGGAGACACTCCTTCCCTGAGAGCAGCTGAGCATGTTTAGCTGCAGAGTTTCTGAGGAGAAGGCAGCCTATCTTTATGCACCAGCCGCACACATTGTACCCGCCTAGTGCGCAAAGAGTAGAAAGGTCTGTCTAAAGTATACTATAAGCCAAGATGACACTAAAAATTACCTGTCTAAAAGCAAGATGGGACAGAAAGGGGGATTAATTTGCAAAGACACAAAACACAATTCTTATTTTTATTCTGCTGCACTGAACACTTCAGGCTTCCTCCATTTACAGTATTTATTCTGTGTTTATGTAAGACCTAGCATGAGCCATTCAGAACCCGTTTGAGGGTTTTTTGGTATGTTCATCTATGAAAAAGGTGCAGATGGCTTTACCGAAAAACTTTGGAGACACAGGATCTCTTCACACTATCTCCTAATTTAATTCTACTTGTCATTGGGAGTTCAGGGAGTTGACAGTTCAAATAAGCATTTACTGGTAATCACAACAATGGCAGTAAATGAAAAAAGTTCATAGCTATTCAGGGAGTGGCCTTTCTTATTTCTCTGTCTGGGAACAAAGAAGGTAAGGTGATGGAAGACGCTGGGAACTGTCAATTCTTATCAAAGCCCTTTTACCGGTGTGATCACTCCCCAGTGCAGAGCTCAGTCTAACTGGCAACTCAGTTTTGGACGAGGAACACAAGTGGGGCAGTGATTCCAGTCTTTCTTTCAAAGGGAATACTGCTGGAACTTTTCTTTGGTAGAAAAAAATATATGTATATCATGTAATGATTGGAGTTTTTGTCTGAGGACATTTAGGAAAGTTGATATCCATGAACCACAGAAAGCTGTTTGTTGTGCTTTCAAATAATCTATAAAAAACAGCAATGCCATATGAGTTTTGTTCTACCAGCTGTTCCCTTCTGTACTGGACTTAGGCCCCAGAGGAGATGATCTATGTACAAAATTGCCATTACTTCCTTTCTGCCTTTTACCCTCCCCTTAACCTCACTGAAGACAGTTGGTGTTTATTTCCACATAAGACCGAACCTAGGAAAGGATATAAATCAGAATAAATTTGAAGTTGCATGGTAAGGAAAATATGAAGTGTTTTAAAAATTAGTTTTTAGGATATCATTTCTATTGTAATCCTTTCCTACTGGATTCTGGAGTTATGTTAAGCCATGCAAGGAAGAGACATTACTCCAAGGTCTTTTCAAAGCAAATTTCCACGAGGAAGAATAGTTGACTAAATAGTTCCATGCATGCAGAAATGGAAGAATAGATGCAAATTTTTCATTCATAATTGCTATCTTGGCCAAATACATGGGGTGTTTTTTGATTGTGGAGCTTGGTTTTTGGAGCTTATTTTTATTCAAAACAAAGGCAGAGAAAAGTGTATCAAAAATACCTAAACCCTGAAACATAAATCGTGAAAGCAATGTGTACAGAAAAAATTGAGAGTACAGATACTTCCACTTTTTGCCTCAAGACACCTACTACAAATGCAGTACAGATAAACTTTCTATTTTAAAACTTAGTATGTTATTCCTCCAAATAGAAACAATCCTTATCTTTCCTCACTCAGTAATTAACCCAGTCTTAACTTGGTAGAAGTTGTACTGTAAAAGAACAATAAGAATGTTTTGTTTTTAGTGTTAAATGGCACTGGAAGAGAAAGAATAGCAAACATCTCCCAGCCAGTGCAGACATTCTGACTTCCAGATTACAGTACATTGCTTTGCTTCCTCCAAATCCTGTTTACATGAGCAAGGTCAGGGGATGAAACATTAGAGAGTCTCTACAGTAATTTCCTGCTTCTGTCACTAAAAACTACAGAGACACCATCAACTTTCCCTTGTTTGCCACAGCTCATCTGCCTTAAAGAATTGAAAAGAACCAACTTCCCTCATGACTAAAACTAAAATTGGAGGATGAAACAGAAAGAAGTAGCTCCAAAGAGAAATAAAACTTCTAATTTTTCCTTTTCAATAGTTTAGAAAACAAAGGCTGCTTGACACATGGAGAAGGGGTGGGAGAGAGGCAGTAATGCTTTCAGAGTCTTCAATGAAATAGAAAGGAGAAAGAAATACCACCCTCAGTCCCCAAATTTGACCCCAATTTAGTGAATATTTTCAGGTAACTGCAACATATGAGGACTCTTACCATTGAAAAAGTCAGGACATTACACAAGTACCAGTTTGCTAGGCATACACAGCTAATTTTTACAGTGCTTTCACTAATACACAGGAGATCTGAATAAATGAATCATCAAATCCAAAGCTATTTCCTAACCATAATAATACACAGGAATTCTTAACGGTTTTGTAATTGTAGTCCAAAAGAAAGCAACTCTATGCTGAAGATTTCACTGAAATTTTTCCCCTGATGCAAGGAGCACCCTCCATTCACTAAGTTTACAAAAGAAGTTGCATCAGTATGCACTTTAAATGAAAAAAGATTTTTCACCATGTTCAAAACAACTGGCCTTAGTACGAAGCTAGAACAGAAGCTGAAAAGATAAGGTGTTTACAATTCAGGCAGTTTAGAAAAATCCCTATAAGAACATTCATATCTGCATATCTTAGCTTAACCTCTGAAGCAAGAAAATACAACTAAATTTAAAAAAAATTAGAAAGCCACAAACACAAAAGCAAGCATTTTAAGTGTGGAATTGTTGGTTTTGATGAAGCAAGAAATTAAAATTCCTTGAAAAGAGGAGGAGGAGTAGGAGGAAGAGATAATACCAGTATTTTCTTAGACAGCTACAGCTCAAAATAAATGAACTGCTAAGAAAATATCTAAACATATATTTTAAAGAATAAAGAACTTTAAAGAATAAAGAATCAAGAGTGCCATATTTTTAAATATTTGTTTTTAAAATCTTCTCTAGGCAGACTCTTGTCAAGAATAGATGATGGTGATACTTTGCTGCACCCTAAATATCTAGAGTAGTGCATTCCCTTTTGGGCTTCTTGGTCCCAGATAGACACTGACATGCTGGAGCAAGTCGACTTGAGTGTGAACAAGATAACAAAGGGGCTGGAATATGTGAGATCAAGTACAGGCAGAGAACCAGGGTTGTTCTTAGGAAGAAAAGAGACAGGGAGATCTTGCTGCCATCTCAGGTGTCTAATGGGTAGATAGAAGACAGACACACATTAGGGGACCACTGTGAATTAAAGGCAACAGTCATGTTGGAACATAGGATGTTCTAGTTACATATTATGAAAAAAAAAAAATTCACCAACCAAACACTGGAGCAAGCTGCCCAGAAAGGTGGTGGAATCTCTATCCTTACACATTATTAACAAATGAACTGGACAAAGCTTATAAGAACCTGATCCAAGCTGGCCTTGCTTTACGGGGAAGGTTAGATGAAATTACTCCCTCTCAACCTATACTATATCACTTTCATTAACAAATCTTCACAGAAGGAAGGAAAAGGAAAAACCTTTTTGCTCTCTCACAAATCATCTTAGGGGCAGTAATCATCTATTTCCCATTAAGGAGTAGGACAACACACAATTCCAGCTGTGTGATCCAGAAAAGATTCTCAATAAGAGCACTTTCTCCTATTGTCCTTTCTCCTGGAGTAGACTGAGACCTACAAAAGTTTGTGACCACTTACTGTCAGGAATTTTGGTAGTTATTCAACAAAACATTACAAGGTTTTGCATAGACTTCCAATCTTCCTGAAGGCATTTCAAGGAGCTTTAAGAAACTCACCAGAGATCCTACAAAAGCTTCAGTGTTGTTACTCACCCCAGAGAAAGGCTGTATTTAAAGACTCGTATCTTCTCGGATCACTGTCTCAAGTAACTCTCTCCTTCAGTAGTAAAATTAAAGTAAATATGTTGATTAGCTACTTCCAGTGCTCTAGGGACTTGCCAATATGTTTTGTAAATAACCCTTAAGATCCTGCTGTGTTACATGCATGATAAATGCATTGAACAAGAATGCACAAAGATACCTAAATGCAGACTGCATTTTTCTCTCTGTGCATATCAGAAGGGCAGAAGAACTCCTTAAGGAAGAGCCTTAAAAGAATAAGTAGGTATAGATAGGACACATGTAAAGTAACCCGACAATCTGACCAAAAATTTTTTGTTATTTGAACAGTGTTGTTGCAGTAGAAGTAGTGTCAAAAAGCAAGAAACAGATTTAAAATGGGTCTTGAAATGTTTGCAGGGAAAAAAAACTGCACAGTGATAATGTCTTTGACAACCAGTAGAAAAAGAACAACCCATTGGGGCTGGAATCGGGGATATGCATAAGGTAGGATGATGAATTAGACTAGGACTAGAGGATAGTAACCTCAAGAAAAGGATTAAGAAAAAAAACCACAAATAATGCATGAAAGCAGTATCATTCAACTGAGGACAAACTGTATCAGGAGGAAATCTGTCAGTGAAGGCGTGACAGAAATAAAGGCAGCAGCTGCCCTTTTCTCCTTGTTTCTTAAGAAGAACACATTAAGCCTCTATTAGACAGTCTCCATACATTAGGGCAATTGAGAAAGCTTCCAATAAAAGATCCAAGTCACTGAGATCCAGAACCCTCTAGAAACAAGGCACAAAGAGTCTAGGTGGCTGGCCTGAATAAGAAACAGGTGATAATTCCAATAATGACAGAAGCTGAAAATGCAGTGGACACACTGGATAGGAAGATGATACTAAAGGATGAGCTGACATTAGAAAGCAGGGAGGACCAGATCGGTTGGCAAAGTTGGAGAAAGTGTTATTCACGATGGGAGAGGAAGGATATTAGTGGCAAAGAAAACGTGCAGATGTTTCCTCAATTTGAGTGAACAGTGGCAGGGTTAGGTTAACCTGTGTTGAACAGGACAGCTGCCCTGAAGGCTACAGTCCAAGTAACAAGGTTATAGAAATGTTTCTAGATGGAAAAAGAGGCAGATACAGAATGCTGAAATGTAACAGTGGTGAGAATCAATGGTAACTGGTAGACTGTGATGCTGAGGGGGGGAAAAAAAGTACTGATTACTGACACAGTCAAAAAGCATAAATTCTGAAGCAACATTTTTATAACAGAGAGAAAGCTTGACAGACAGAAGTAAAAAAAAATGCTGTACTTCTTGGGTCAATGTACTCCTCTGAGTTCTGGGCATAAAGTTTTATAAGCTGCTTTCACATCAAAAGAAATAATGGAGACCAAGCGATTTGTAGGTATGTAATAAAGAATTACAGTGCAACCATACATTTGAACTCTGTGATGAGCAGAGTAAGTAATGAACACAGAGTACTCAAAAGTGATAGGTAGTCAATAAATTATATCTACCCCAATCCACTGTCTGTGAAGCCTACTAAACAGATGTCTCTAAGTCTACAAAGAACCATATTTCCATTGTGAAAACTCAAAACAACTGATAAACCTTAAAATATATAACATTATCACCTCTCAAATACAAGTCATTGTATGATTTGTTTTGAAGTAAAGGTTTCTCATCAACCTGTGCATCATGATCTTCAAAAATGATCTTAAAGAATTTTATATAATACCTTCACAACATAGCTTTCATAAAGCATTTGTGACAAAAGAGAACAGCAGAAACCACACCTGCTGCCTCTTCATAAGTATTAACCCTTCAACCACACAAACTCTTTAGGGTAACTGAAATTGCTCAAGGCGCGGTTTGTGCCTTCAGAGGAACAGATTTAGAGCTAAAAGAAAAATTCTCATTTTAAACTAATTTGAGAACCGCATGTCTTTTAGATTTCATACTAGGAGAGCATATTTCTCCTCCCACGAAACTGCCACTAAAACATTGCCTTCCTCTCCTCCCACATGCCATACCAATGTCATGAAGACTCTAATCCTCTCACTCTGTCTTAAAATGTATTACTTTTTCTTTTCCTTCTAGGGAACTATTAAATGCCTAAAAGGAGAAATAATAAAACATCATTTTTAGAATGGTATCAGTGAGACAATGATTCCTTAGGGTTACCATTATTTGCAGATAAAGGAAGAATTACAAAAAGTGTTTGAGAATAAGCCACAAATTTTAACAGTAATATTTAGATGTACTTAGCATGGATTTTTAAAGAGAATTTGGGCTTGGTATAGTGGTAAAATCACAGGTATAAAATTAAAGCTTTGTTATTACACCATCTTCTGGTTAGACTTGGGAACTGTGACAAAATTTAAGTTGAGAATTTAGGATATTGAGCTCTGAGCACTCGACAACTGCTAAAAAATCTATTTCATTCATATGGACAGTAAAAGCACATTTCTTTAACATGTTAGATATACCCCACCCTTTTTCTTTTTTTCCCCCTTTTTTTTTCAGGCAACTTACAGGAGTACTGATACTGATACTGATACATGAAGACGGTACAATATCGATGACCGTTGGGTCAGGTGTTTGTTTATCAGGCACATCAAAGATAGCGTTGACCTGTTGAAAATGAATGATATCATTATTTCAGCACCAACAGAGAAGAAGAAAGATGACTGAAATAAAAAGAGAAGACACTTAGCAGCCCAGCTCAATTGGTTCCCAAGGCCCATTCAAGTTCCTCAAGTTATCCGCTACTAACAAATCATCGATATGCTTACTTCTATACCAACTCTGATTGCCAAAATAACTTTAAAAGCACTTCTGTGGAAAACAGGTAGGAAGTAACACTGAAATCTGTGATAAATTAACAGACTGAACACAAATGATGTTGTTCCTGAAACCACAGGAAAAACTGCTTTATACTGGGACAATGTCAGAGGCTGATTGATCAAATATGTCATCACAGTATCTGCAATTTTGCTCTTAATAGCACAGTTACTACTTGCTTATTTTTGGCTATACGAATTAATCTATAACTTAAGCAATATTTTGCTAATGTCCTTTCCTGAAAGTGAAGCATTAAGAAAATATCAGAGAATATGAAATTTGAGAAAGCTGCTGCTTTTATCTTATTGTTTCACCTAAAGATCAGAATAACCTCCCTATAAAAATCTGTGAGCATATTATCCCTATTATTCATTATCTAAGTGTATCACACCTAGCATGTTTGCCCTCTCAGCACGATGCATGGAAGTTCTATTCTTATTATTTTATGAACTGACAAAATTCACAGAAAGACTAGATGACTTTCAAATCACCAAGAAGTCTGATGTAATAAAGATAAATGAATTTTTCTCTTTCCAACTTTTTATCAGTAACCCAGACACATTATTTAATTCCAACCACCTTATAGAAAGAGGGAAAAAAAACCCCAAACCCCTTAAATTCACACTTGCTTAGTGACAGGGTTAAGTTTCGCCACTGAAAGTTTCTTAGCTACAAGGATCATTTTATTGTGACTTCTCAAGAGGAAGATCCTACTATTTCACCTGAAGACTGTTAAAATTCTGGCTCAGCCAGAGCTGCTCACTCAGTAACTGCTTCAGTCCTATTTCCACAAGGAAAAATCCCTGATGCTAGGGTCCATACATTGGTATAAAGACTTTTAGGTCAGAGATATGTTTTTTAAGTAGCTAGAATACAATCTTATAACTGGAATTAATAGGCACGGAAGAAGGACAACAGCACCTTGTACTGCCTGAAGATTTTTCATTCAGTTTATTTAGATTTCCATAACTTACATGAATTACAGAATTTTAGGTCACAGAAATTTAGGTTAAAATTAATAGAAGCAAGATCTCTCTCAGTAACTGCAAGTGGAAGAAGATGGACAAAGTTTACTAGCAAGCTAGAAGGTAAAGAAACATTTAAAACCAGATATTACCTGATTATTCAAAGCGAAAGTGAAAGACTCTTACACTTGCAAATCAGAGATGACAAACCTACCTTAAGGGGAAATCTTAACACTGTTTTTAAGCTTGTTCACTTCTCTATGTAGCAGCACTTAGCTCTTTCTTTTATTCAGTTTCAACAAGCCATTCTTCATCTATACTCTCTTTTTTCCTGTCTTCCGATTACAGGTGCATCAGTCAAGAATGAGCAGGGACTCAGGGATAATCAAGAAAACCCATTCTGCTACACGGTCACCACAGCTGAACACTTAAAATTCTCCCTCATTTGTTGATATTAGGATCAAGTCTTGCTTTCTTACAATTTTGCCAAATAGACTTGGAGGAAAGAAAGGGAGAGAGGAGAACCAAAGCCAGGTAACATGGTCTATGTAATAACCTTCTATTTAGCTGAAAATTCTACCATTTTAACTGGACTTCTCCTTTAGCATCTTCTCTGCAGAAACATGATTAATCAAAATCTTCTCTGAATACAGTAGTGCTTACCACTTTTTCACTGTTAAGGTGAGCAGGAGAGGAACTGCAAATTTTACTGTTTCGCCTCTATGCATATTATGTCTATTGAGATTACACAGACAACTGTCCCACAGAGCTTACGTCTGTTCAGTGCCCAAGACAGCCGGGTCAGTTGCTTCTGACATTGTCAGAATAATAATAATATATAATAATAATAAATATATAATATTATATTAAATATAATCAATGCATTATCCAAGTGCCATTCATACTATGGGCAGGTAAGACTAAAGTAATTTTCTGACATGCATCATTTGAGCACTGAAGAGAGGACAATGCATCTACAGGATTCTGCAGAAGAGGGACAGTAGATACCTACCATCTCTCAGTACTCTAGGGTGGAAGAACTACTGTAGTATTATCACTAAAAGCTCTTGAAACATCTTCTTTGAGATAGTATCTCTTTGTTATATACATTGGAGATATTGCAGAATGAGTTAAATTCAATACAGGCTGGTAAATAAATACATGGTATTATTAAGTTAAAAAAATATGCTCTTTTTGTAGAAGTATCACACTTGGAGCTACAATGAAAGTTCCTCTGAGTATACTTCTGCTTATTGATTTACCAGTGATAAGGAGAAGATGAGGAGCACTGTAAACACTGACTGGAGGTGGAGGAACTGTCATAAGCCATACTATAAGAATTAAATATAAAATTATTAAGCAACTAGACAGAAATAGCAACTAAAAGGTGTCTAAAAATGCGCTAAAATATAAAGGATGTATCTAAGTCCTTTGTACAAATATTAGTGTTTAATATTGCACTAAAAATGAATGAGGTAATGGAATGAAGATAAATGTAAAAGTATCAAATTACTTGACATTCCCTGACAAGGTGATGCAAGGTGTAAAATAATCTTACCAAGGGAAGTCTTAAAGGTAAGTCTTGGAAAAGAGTTAAGAAACAAGACAGAAAAGCCTGAGCACTAAAACGCAAGGTAGGGAGTACTGTCATGTATTACAGGTTTTCAAAAGCACTCTTTCAAAGCTTTGCTTTAATTAGCTGGTAAACTGATACATAAGTATTTTAAATATCATCTTCTAATATGATAATACAATTATCACATTTTGATCCATAGTACAATAAAATGCAACTGAAGGGAATGTTTCTACAGAATCTTTCATGAATTAGAAAAATAAAGTTACTAAAATAAAAAGAGGAAGTTTTAAAAGACACAAAGTATTTCTTAGGAAAGTGATTTAGCTACTTGTGAAAGAGTTTCTCCAAACACAGCAAGAGAAAATTAGCTTTCAATGATTAAACATCGTTCTTTGCTCCAGACTGGGGCCCTCAAGCCAAGCAAGCCATTATAATCTTTTTTTTTACTGCCACCTAGTGTATATTTGAATTTCCCTCATCCAAGAAAATACAACAGAAATTACACTGAAAATTTTAAGATTAAATTAAATCAACAAAAGCTATTTGTGCACAAGAGAAACTCTATACACCTTAATATGTTCAAACCTCAAAGTTGTTTTGAAATAAATTAATTTCTAATCTTCTATTTATTTTAAAGAAATCTTTAGCACATAAAAGGTCAATTATGTACAAACATGGCAAATTCAGAAATATAATTCTCACCAATTAGAATGCAGGTTTTAGTATATTTTATTAAAATAGGTTTTAATGAACTGACTAAACATACTGTTTTCCAATAGCTCCACAAGGTCCTTATGTCAAACAGAGATAACTGGGATTTATCTCAGCTAAGTTTAGACATACTGCTAGACACCTGTATTTGAGCTGGTAATCACCTAAGATTACCTCTATGGTCAACAGAAAAAAGTAGGTGCCCTTAGAGAACAAAAAATTTACTTATATTTCCAAGTTTTCTGAAAAATTGCAATGATTATAAGCATTAAATCTCTACTTACTCAAATACTCAAGAATCATATTGACCAGTGCAGTTGGAGAACAGTTATAAAGTTTTACAAGTCAAGAACATGAAATTCAACACTGCATTAAAATTCAGGCTACTGCTGGGCTGAGGAGAAGACACAACTAATGATTTTCTTGTAAAATTTAATTATGCCTCAAAAAATAGTTAGGTAGAGAGACAAAAAAATAGGGAAGGTATCTGAAATATTACTGGTTCAATGTATAGCTTTGAAGAGTAAATAAGAAAAAGTTATCAGAAAAGGCAAGATACACTCAAGCTCCATCTTTCTGTCGCTATCCTTAAGGCAAAACACCACATGATACCTGCAATTCTTAATGCCCTTGAGCCAGTTGCTTTATTCAAAACGGCATTTCCAACAAGTCATGTGTGAAAACATTGCAACTGTGCCTCTGATCCCAGCTGAATAAATTCTAAGCCAGCTCCATTTTTGCGTATACTATTTCCCCAAAATCAAGTTCTGGAATTGCAGGGACTTTGTCACACTGAGACAAGCAGGGATGGAGAAGGAACTGCTAACCAAAAGCAGTTTAAAANAAAAAAAAAATAGGGGGAGAATTACTTTCCTTTTGAGTTCTGCCTGTACATCTGTGGAACTTTTTGTGTTCTAGCACCTTTAATTTTATCCTAAGGCAATCCCTCTTGATTCCTGTTGTAGAAGTGACTGAAATTAACCAGCTGAGCATAACTCAAGGCAATGTATTACAACTCAAGCATTTAGATGACTGCGCAGTCGTTTGTAGCAAACTTTAAGCAGTCATCGATACTTTTAAAAAACCCATCTCCAAACTGCGCCCTCTGCCTGCCTTTAACTCTTGCATATGTTAGAATATGCAAGTATCTTAGAACAGTGTTACTTCTGCTTAGTTAAGATCAATTATCTTACCCTGTTCACATAGAAATATGAATAGAAAGGAAGAAAATAAATAACAGGAAAGGAAGCAGTTCTGCATATTATCTGAGGTGTAGATGAGATAATAGGGAAAAAATGTTATTGCAACTGCTGTGCTGTAGTGGAATAGATCACACAGAGAAATAAGGGAATCTCCAACCCTCTTCAAGGCCCCCTAACCAGACACAGCTGAACTGATGTACCACTGATAGGAAGAATAGTTGATCTCCAGGTCCCTCTGACATGCCCGGAATTCCACTCCTCCTTTCCCTTATATATTAGAAACATGATGAGCCATTGAAATCTGAGGGTGGGATTGCAGTGGAATAGCCTAACACTGGAACTCTCTCTATTGCCTCTGGCTTAGAAAGTGGTTGGCATGAGAAAAAAAAAATAATATTTTAACTGAAGGACAAAAATACCATTTTTTCTTTTTTCCTTTTCCAGAGTACAGCACAGCGGGTCTAGACATCACGGTTTTTCTCAGTTACAAGAGGAAATCATTTAGAAGATGGAACACTGAAAAATTTCAGGCACAGTTTTACCTAAGGATTAGTGCATGCTACCTAAAGCATGTTACTGCTGATAGTAACCCAGTACCAGTTTTGTCTGGATAAATTATGATTTCATCCAGTTGGTGAGGTCTATTCTTCCTCACCACAACAAAAATCCCACAATTTTTTTGAGACAGGAGGAGCAATAAAAACAAGAAAAGACATATAGAGCAAGAAAATTCCGTAATTTCACTTCAACATAATCTCAATTATTATGTTATTACATTAATTTTAAATATTAGCTGCAAAAGATATTCTAATCACTATATTATTTAATTGACAAATATAAAACTATATTACATTATAGTAATGAATTTTGTTGAAACTGTCAGACACTGTTTTGTCTCAAAGAGTATAACATACTTGATGTTTATTTGAGAGAAAGATATTCTAGTGACAATATGATGTTAATAGAAAACTAAATACAGCAATTCTTGTTAAAATCCCGAAATCAGGCCAGAAAATATAACACAAAGAGTCCTAAACTTTGCTATGACAAAGCCATAGAGCTCTTTCACTGCTATGGAGCAGCCCGGCAGCCAATAAGCTGCTACAAATGCTGCAGCCATTAATAAATGCAGACATAAGGCTAAGTTAAATCTGTCAAAGCTAACTAATAAATAATTTCTTGACATTCAACTATTGAATTTCCTTGATAAGCCCTTTCAGTATTGATAATAAGGCTTTCTAGCCTTAGTTTAACTTTAGCCTGAACTCATTAATGCTTTTCAGAGCTTCTCAATTACCCAGGATCAGGAACAGGAAAAAAAAAAAAATCTGAAAATTTGGTTTAAAGTATATTCACATCTTTGACAGTCACATAATCAACAGAGAGGTCTGGAAATGTTGACCTGAAAAGAAAACAATGGACCCCTGCAGCTATAACCTACTGTGTTTGTTTAGTACGTTACAACTGACTACAGTTTTAATGGTCTTGAGGCAAAATGTTGCTTCTGCAAGACTGGCTCGAATCTGCTGGCAAAGGCTGTGACTCAGTTTGTTCTGGCACTGACCAACTATAATGAAGGCTGGCACCAGTAAACTTAACTTCATTCATTTACCTTACAACAAATATTAAAGTCCAGCACGGAAGTTTGTTTATGAAGCTTGTCATACATGCAGTCATCCAGTTCTGACCAAAACAGTAAGGACTAGAAAGCTTCATTCACATCTGACTTGACAGCAGGAGCAGGCAAAGAAGAAATCTTAGTCATGGATTTTATCAGAGTTCCCTTCCTCCAACAAACATTTTCAATCTTTATACTACTCATTTGTCTGTATTCATATAGCAAACATACCCACTCATCCCAAAAAAAGCTCAATATCTCCACATGTCAGTGTTTTAAAACTCTGAGCAGGAAACAAATACTACGGAAGCAGTATCAACGTTTTCTACGTAGGCAACCAGACAATGGTGAATTTCTATAGTACTCTTATAGCATATTACAGCAATCAAAGTTCCTAAATTTATCTCAGATACAGTTCTTCAACACTAGAGGAACCTGGAGACTATCAAAAAAGAGAAGCAAATATAGGTAATCACCATGCAGAGGCCAGCCAGTTCTATCTGGGACTGTCACAAAAAGCATAAAAAATGGCCTTATTGAAGGCATAGCACTGTTTACCTATTGAGCATAACTTTCAGACTACTTGACAAACACAGGATTTTTCCTAATACTGACACAGAGCATGTGGCATTGCACTTTGGTTCCCTAATTTCCAACACTTTTGATAGATGCCAGTAGACAATTTGACAGTAAAGTAGTTGAAGAATGAAATATGAGGAAATCAGATTATATAGTGACATAAAACACACGGCTTGCCTAGAAAATCTTTTAGATAGATATCAAGACCTTCTCACAACACCTAAAGGTCTTGGAAAGAGGAACAGCTTGTGACAATCAAATATTTGACTTTCAGTAATATCACCATTTTGTCCTGTTTATAGTGATGTATTTTGATAAGTGTTCTAAAGCTCACTGGAGATTCAGATGCCTTCTGCAACACTTGGGGTGTTATTTCAGAAACCAGAATATCACGTATATTTTTCTTGAATCAGATGTAGAGTACAGACACAGAGAAGTATGAAAGTAATTTTAGCATAAACCTGCCAGCACCAGCTTGCCTAGTAACCCTAATGCAGATTCATAAATTACAGCTGCTTCCAAAGTATGATATATAACAATAAAAAGCTCTCTGATATACATAAAACATATTTAACCATAAATGTCAGACAGTGTTCACAGAAACTTCTTGTTTCCTATATTAGACAATTTATTGCACTCACCTCAATGGAATTAGGTTTTTCATCATGCAAATGAGGTGACCTTGGGTAAATATCAAGAATATGAGGAGGATCATCAACATGTGTTCTTCTAAAATTGTGTCTGAGAACTTCTTCATAATCCAAAGTATCAAAATTGGTTTTCCATAGTAATACCTGTGAGAAATCTTCATATCAGTAACTACTTGAAGGCTATTCAGTGCTCAGAACATAACTATTCAGTAAAGTCTGTTATTACTAGTAGATCACAGCATCATAACAATACTGCAGTCAAGTCTTAGTCCAATCTCTACTGCAACACAGGCACTTCCCCAGAGTATCTTTACTTCGATTCTAAAAGATGTGGTTCAATCTATTAAAAAAATAACCTCTAAAATACATTTATAATCACAAAACAAAGCAAACTCCTGTCCCACTCAACTGTCCCAAGTTACTTTTCTGCCAGATCAAGGGATCATATACTGTTAAATTTCTGCCCTTATAAAAGCTTGTAGGTCTAACAAGAAAGTTTGAAGGAATAAGAGAAATGAGAGAGTTCCACAGAACTCTAAAATACCTGGTTCCAGTGTTTTAGTAACAGGCATCTCTTTTCTGAACTTTGTCTAATTATGTTCTAGGTAGCGGCAATATACAAGTCACACAAGGACCAAATGCAGAAGGTCATGGGATACAGAGGTAGTCCAAAGGTATTCTATCCAGTCTTATGAACATTCCAGGAAATGAAATCATAACACACAATGTTGCTCTCTCATATCACAAAATAATTGCATATTTAAGTAATTTAATAAAGTTTACATGACCTGTGAACTCCTTCTTACTTTACATACTAAGGAAGAAAAGAAAGAAAGGTATTTTGAGACACTTAGAAGTTACCAAAAGTCCAATGCTGATATCTACAGCTGCTAGCTAAACTAAAGAAAATTAAGAGGGGCCTATGATCTGACTTAAAATTACTTCTCTGTCCAGCCAATAATATTTTTGACAGACATTGAAAGTGGTTTTCAGATAATAATAATTAAGCAAAACAAATCATAGATTTGTTCACAGAAATTTCAAGTGCACTATATCATATTTCTAATGTATTCCTGAATAGCTGCATTTCTACAAGTTCATTTCTAGTTCAACATCTTTCATGACTCCCTTGAGTCAAAGACCCTGAATATGCACTGGGAGACAGTGCACAGTAACAGTGAAAGAGGTATGCACAGATCTCAGTCAAACTACCTAAACCCTCCTCAGAACCTGCCACTTCCAGGACTGTTAGGTGAGATTAGTTGATTCACAGTAGCTCCCGCTTTCTCTTCTTCCTCAGTTGCGTAGGTTCTACTACTTCCATCATTCAGTCCAGAATAAAGTTACTTTTTTTAGTAGTTTCCACTCATTTTTTTCAGGCTAATTTTCTGCTGGTTTAGTAATTTGAAGTGTTTCAGCACTGAGTGTAAATAACAGCACAGGCAGGAGGCAGCTCACCTTTTATCATGGGTGAGCTTTTGAGCTGTTCAAGCTCTAAATATGTTTCATTTTGTTCTAAAGCGAAAGGCCATGTCCCTGCAGCTTCATCATTACCGATAAAGAAAATTAGTAAGAGTAAAACCAGCATGGAAACATCCATATATGCCTTGAGTATCTCAACTGCAAAGCAAAAGTGCAAAAGCAAATATGCACAATCCTAGAAAGACGGATATTTCATAAAGAAGTATTTCCCTTCACACCAAGGCCTTCATCAGATGTGAGTTGTCTCTTCCGTATAGTAAGTGAATTAACAGCATAGGCTACTACTTTCCAAACAAATAGGTATAACTTTGCTCTTTCACATGAAAGGTCTTATGTTCTCCGTGGCAACAGGTTAATGAAATAAATTGCCATGTGCACACATAGCCAAAAACATGAGGAATACGAACTTCAGAATACTACATTTCGAGATGTTTTTTGTTTGAGGAAAGAAGCAAATAGAAGGAAACAAAAGTATCCAGTGTTTGTTTCAAATATTTAATGTTCTTCCTAACATGGCTGCCAGCTGGTTCTGCACCAACCAGAAACTTGACACAAGAAGCAGAGATACTGGTTTTCCTTCTTTGATGGAAAGGTCTGTTGTTCGAAAATATAATAGTCTTGAAATAATATATGAATGAAGGAAGCAGTCTCCCATAAACTTCAATTGTATCAGCTGCCTCCAGTTCATGCTGTGAACAGACAATATATTTCGGGTACTGCATGAGGGATAGAAGATGATACTTCTATGGCCAGCCTCTGCTCATAAGCATGATATTGCTGATCTGCCAGCAGCAGAACTTTTCCAACAAATGCACCCTACAATTACAGTAAACCAACAATCACAGTAAGTTGAGAAGAAGTTCTACAACCATCCTCCTGGCACACCTGGAAGAAGGCCATGGACTGGTCAGCTAAACAGGATGTTTGAGAAGCACGTGTGAGTATATACCAAAAGAAAATGGACACTGAGGAATAAAGTTCTTATGTTTACTATAGATAAAGATATACACCTTGGTAGTTATCCAACAGTGATTACCACATTTTAAAACTTAGAAAGTGAAAGTTGCAGCAAAGTACTCCTCTCCCACCCACCAAAACTTTCATAAAACAAAGGGAAAAACTTCAATAAACACAGGAAGGCCCATTTTTAGAGTAATTAAACAGTTATTAGACCTGCTATGACTACTACTGATGAAACTGCATCTTCCCTCTCATACATTCGGCATGATCCCACTATATCAAACTGCTGAGGAACATGGGACATAGATTTTTACCTACTTTCTCCATGCTCTCATGCCCCAGAAGCTCTATAACAGAAAATCAGGGCAGGAAAAAGGCAATGACATGACTGCACTGAACACATATGTCATCCAGGAGGCCCAAATTCAAAGGAACTTTGAAGTAAGACAGGCATTCCCAGGGTGTGCTGGCACTCGGTGGGGAGGCTGTGTTAGGCTTAATACTGTAGGGTCCTTGCCTCATCAGAGCTTCCCAGATTAATCTTCTGTCATGTGACCTAGTGAATACATGCACTTTTGTTCCCCTCAAGTTAAGTATAATATAACAACAGTCACAAAACTCAAAATAAAATACTCGTGGAAGGTAAGGTCAACAATTCAGAATCACATAGGACCTAAGCTGCATTTTGTGACTTAAAATCTTATTTAAAACTTTAGTATGGAAAATAAAAGATCACATTAGTATATCAACAAATAAATATCTTTCCCACATTCCTGGTTGTAAAATTAATATTGGATGTTTGGTAACATTTTCACATTTCCAATAACTTCAAGTCCTGTTAAGTACTTCTTACTTAACATTCTGTGAGAGAAAGCAATTTTTTTTATTTCCCAAGACCATCTCTGCTACTGGCTGAAATTTATTTCAAACTACAAAAACAGAATATAGCCATGAATTATGGTAAACTCAAAAGATCTTAATTTCAAGAGCATAGCTTTTTATACCTACATTGAGCTTCTAGCTTTTTGTAACAGGAAACAACAAAAAAGACAACTAATATTAAGGAACATTTCAGAGTGAAAATTTAAATCTTGTGCTACAAAAATTCTTTCTTTTTGGAAAATTTATAGACCTGATAGAGATGATTCCAAGCTTGATGGTATTTGTTCCTAATTATGAGATTTTTACAGCAGGCAGAGATTATTTACAAGACTTACTGTTTAATTTTTTAAAATGCTCAAATGACTCTTTTTCCCTTAATAATATCCAATACTTTATTGTTTCACCAAAGTAAATTAGTAAAGGTAACACAAGAGGTTTTTTTCCCAATTCAAGTCAAAGTTTTCCCAGTAATACAACTTAATACCTACAATTACAGAGTAAGGACTTTAAAAGCAGTGAAAACCTAACAAAGCAGCTAAACCTGAATATTAACTGCAATTAAATGCATTAGTTAAAAATCATGCCTTTATTTTAATATGTAAAATAGAAGTGGCTAGTCTTCTCCTCATCATAACATCCAATGGAAAGTCTATATAACACACTAGTACACTCAATGCATGTGAGCATATGAGTAATTAGCATGTTACTGTGACATACTGTATTTTAAAAGTCCTATCTACTGTAACAAACATTAAGACATTTCTTTTAAGGAGGTAACACTACAAACCTGAGCATCTATTCCACCTGAGGCAAAATTTTCACCACCTTTTGAAAAAGCCACACAAAGCACAGGTCCCTGGAAAAAAAAAATCATATAGTAAAATTAGACAATTACTTTAATCACGGTATTTTAGTGCAAAGAGCAAAACACTGATGCCATTACCTAATGTAACAGATTTTACAATTTTAATAAAATAAGGAACAATTTTACTGTAGTGAAATTTCTGCACAACTTGATTGAAAAGTTAATATTATTGCACATTTCTGTAAGATGCTACATTACAACAATCTATACTAGGAAAATAGTGGCATTATCCTTAGATTTTTCAGCTTTGCAATGAAAAATTACAAAATATATATTACATTACTGAAGGCAATACATTTGAATGATTTATTATCAAAAATAGGGTTTGTTTGGCATTAACAGGAAAAGGAGGAAATGCCTGCCATTCTTCACCAAAGTTATCTTCTGTAATCTTCCTCCTCCTCAGAAAACACTGTTTTTCAACAGGCAAAACAAAACAACTGAAGTGTCAACTAAAAGGATTTTTTAAAAAATCAAATGAATTATTAATGAATTCAGAACATGAGCTTTTACTTAATGTCAGGCATGTAATAATGACAGATAAAAAGCATGGTTATAGGCAAAAACTGATGCATTTCCTTAACCACTTGTTACAAGTAGTTACAACACCTTGGTGTCCACTAAATTTTAATCTGTAAGTTGCAAGATAAAAAATACAATGGCATAAATGTTACTTTCCCTTTGTAAAGATACTGAGAAAACTATTAAGATCTCCATTTAAAGAGAATTATTGTGTATACCTTGTGTCCATGAAGAGTGTAAATAAGTCTTTCTCCTAAGAGGTCCAGAATCTTAAGGGTACCATCAGTAGAAGCAGTGATGAGGTAGTTACCAGAAGGATGGAATGATATACAATTAACCCCTGCTCTGTGAACTGATTTACAGAAGACAATATTCAAAGGCTGTAGATATCTACTAAGAGGATACATACACTTTATTTCTTTGCTCTTTTCTACTTCCGAAAGAACTACTTCATTTAAGGGAAAAAAATCAACCAAAATGCTGGGGCATAGAAGACCCTCCAAAGTATTAACTTAGTTCAGTTCTAAAAATTAAGAGAAGCAAAGAAATAAAAATGATTCAGATTGGATTCTTGGGGTTGCTAGACTACAAAAAGATACTTACAACACATCAATATGACTTGTTTGTCCACTTTCCCCAGTAAGGGATGAAATAACATACTCAAATCACATTTAATTGCAAAGAGTCCCATTGTACAGAAAACAAAACAAACTACATTGTTTTTACCTTTGAAATGCTGCAGTAGCTTGTTCGTTCGAATATCCCATAGTTTCACTGAGTTACTGGAACCTGCACAAGCTATACATGTTCCACTTGGGTTGAAATCCACAAAAGTTGCAAATCTAAATATAATTAATGAAAACAGATTTATAATGTGCTTCCACAGAAATATTTAGGTGTGTGACTATATGTAAAGCCCACAATATTAACAATGAGCTGCCACAAACTTGTGTGCAATCTGCTTGTATGGAAACTCAAATAAGGCATTTCAAGTAATGGAAATAAGCATAAGAAAACAAGATGTGAGAGATAAATCAGAATCTCACTTTTGTTGAAAATATGTCATAATTGATCCAAGTCAAACCTCCAGAGTTTGTGCTAGAGCACAAAGTTGCTAGAAGATAGTGCTGCTAAGAGTTTGTAAGCAACAAGTAAAATAATTTTGTCTACAAACTGAGTATCTAGCTATAACAACATTTTGGACTTGAAAAAGGATGAAGGCAGCCATGAAATCAGCAAAGCATATATACAAGATAAATATTCCACTGACTCGTTAACTAAAACTCTGGATCCAAGATGTTTAAGAAAACTGCATATAAGTAAAAGCAAGTAATTTTTAAACTTAAATAAGACAGATCACTGAAGGTAACAAAATATTGTTTTCATCAACAAGTGGAAAAGTCTTTAAGCTTTCTTCCTGTTGAAGCATCCAATATCAAATAGCAGTATCAAAATTGAGGGAAAATATGGAAACATTTCAAAATCCAAGAATAATCTCACTTCTGTTTGGATTATCTCTTGATTGCTGGAAAACAGCTGGATAAGTGTAGCCAGTAAACCTCTTTAGAAAAACATATGAATTATTTACTTGACATAGGTGGTAGAATTCTGATCTGTTTTCAGATTTAACATATATAGATGTTAAGAAAATTAAATTAATGTCATTAAAATTACACTATTACATTTCTCCTTTTTCTTCTAGTAAAACTTACCCTTCATAATCTGAGAAGCTATTAACACAAATTTTATTTCTTGTATCCCAAATGTTAATAGATTTGTCCTCACTACAAGATGCTATGAGTCTTCCATCAGGTGAAAATCTGCAACACACAAGTGTATACATTACTTAACAACTGATTCTGCCTAGATTAGCATTAGAGACATAAGCAGCAAAACACCAGAACCAAGGAAACCTGTTTGGAATAAGGATGCGTAGCATTTAAAGGACATTTGAACTTTTAGTGTTTCTCATGGACTAATAAAAACTGAAAAGCTTCTCTTCCTATTCCACTCTGCCCCATTTCACAATCAACTACAATTAAAAACAGAGCCATAAGCAAGAGGAAGAGAGGGGCTTGAGGGGAAGGTATCAGCAACCTAAGGATGTCACTTCAGATGACAAAGAGATTATTATAGAAAATTGCAGATAAAAAGACAAAGAGGACACAGTAGAATCTTGTGTTCAATGTTAACCAATATTTATGTTCTCTGAGTTCTTTCTAAACTTACAAATAGTGGGCAAAGCATTCACAATTATTCCTAGACAAGCAGACTAGGTTTTTAAACAAGAAAATTGACTTGTCTATAACTTCCTCGAGCATTATTATTTCACTTATTGAGTAATTGCACAATGACATTAAAAAACTGTTCAAGAACTTTCACATGTGATTTCCTAGAGCTTTCTCTTTTCTTTTCAACAATCAGATACTTTGAAACTTTGTAGGGGTCTGCACTTCACCAGTGTTAAATGCCTTTGTCAAGAGGCGTATATCAGGCCTCTTAGTAACAGATTTTCCATTAATATGGAGGAAAGGAAAATTAAAAAAAAAAAAAACAAAAAAACCCACCAGCAAACAATTTTTTCTTGTCTTGAAAAAGCTCTCCTGTCTTTAAAAAGTGTGAATCCTAACTTGCAGTGAAAAGACCATTTCTTTTACCTTTTCCAATTATGTAAGCTTAACTTATCTGGATTCATGAACATTTTTTAATGCCACTACTATTCCAAGAATAGTTGAGAAAATCCCTACAATACACAATAAATCTAGAAAGGAATGCTGGGAAATAAGTCAATACAACAAAAAACCCAAACAAAACTGGGGAAAAAAAGGATATTGACTTGAAATAAATACAGAAGACCCCATTTGTCCTTTAGTGTAACAGAATGAACACACAGCAACTGATTTAGTACGTACACATATTAACACAGAGCAAGCTCTTATACTTCAGCTAAGAGATCTATACAAAACTTGTATGCATAAGAATCATTTATTAAAATTTAATTACTGGTGAGAGATCACTATTAGTCCTTCACAGACTTTTCTTCTCTTATTTCTATTCTGGGATATAAAATCCACTTTGTCAGGAATTCTACTTTACCAAGAGAATAAAAACAACACTTACTTGGCACAGCGAACCCAACCAGTGTGTTGGAATAGGGTAAACAAAAGGCGCTGATAGCAAACACTCCATATTTTTATTAATTTATCATTGGATGCTGAAACTACAGAGTAGCCATCATGGGAGAAGCTCACGCTCCGAACAGCTGCTGTATGACCTTTCAGTACTGATGATTCTCCATGACTAAGGGGGGGGGGGGGGGGGCAAGAAAATGAAACAAAACCCCAAATATCAAGTCACAAATCATAATTATATTAAAGAGTTTAAACCCCCATAAAACTCAACGTTAGCATATTTAGAATCTTACCCAAACGAAAAAGCAGTATACAGAGGCCAAATCTAAATGTCACCATTATTTTTTTACTTATTTAAACATTATTAGAATAACAGTCCTTAAGTTGCGTTTAACATGACCCATTTTACAGAACAGTGCAATTAAGTAGCAGCATTGGCCTTTAGTCTCATTAGCATTAGTATTTGAAAGAATTTTTTTTATATAGTAATCTATAAAATGTTTGGAAGTTCAAGCAACATCAGTCTAAGATGATACTGAATAACTCATAATTACTACTCAAGAACAATCTGATAAGGCAAGTCAATTAAAAATATTTTTTCCAAAAAACTATTTTCTTCATCACTTGTCTCCCCAAAACGAAGTGCAGCATGTAATCCTTATTAAAATATAATCTTTAAGCCAGAGAAATATTACAAAGTATAACTCTAGACACACGAAATTGCGACCTCTGAGTTGTTATATTTTTATTTTGAAACTACAGAATATTCAGAAAAGAACAAAGTAATACAGTAAAGAACTGTGTTGCTTGTGGTCCCCAACCTCTGTTTCTGTCAAAGCCCAGGCATGTGGGAAGGAAAAAAACTTAAGTAAAGCCTCCAACATTCCCACTCATTTCCAGCATTGCCCAGTTATACTCACATGCAAGGAATCCATAGCCTGACAGTGTGATCGTGAGAAGCCGAAGCCAGCACCTGCCCATCTGGCGAGAACTCTACACTTGTCACCGCTTCCGCATGGCCAGCAAATCTGTAGGCTCTGCACTGTGTCTTGAGCTTCCACAATATAAGAAACCTATCCACAGAGCAGGTAACTGGCAAGAAGTAAAAGACATTAGGAGTCTGCTCACTGTTCTTACAAAAGTCAGAGCTAACAACTGCGGATTTGGATTCGCCAGAGAATTTAATGGGTGTTAGGGGAAGGGAGGAGTTACTAGGTTTTAATGGATACTTAGCCTGAGCAGAAGCCTGCTAGTAAGTAATGCCAACACCAGGCTTTCAGAAGGATGTCAAAAGACTGCGAGAAGTAAAGAGTAATTCTTAACTGGCAGCTCTCCCACATAATAAGCCAACCGGCTTACAAGTATTTTGAAGATATAAAGCAAAACTTTCAAAGCCAGACATCATGAACATCAGTGAGTAAGAATCCAGATTTGGTTTTACCAAATCCTAAAAACAGTAAGACAAATTCTTCAGTAATCTCATTTTGATCTCTGAGATGGAATTTGTTTCAAGCATCAAGTGTTTAACTCTGAAAAACACATGCCAACTTAAACTCAAGACATGACTTCTAACACTTCACGTATCTACACCTGACTGAAGATATCAATATATGATAATTCTATAATCCTATTTAAGTATCAATATTATAGTACTAATATCTGTCTAAAAGAGAACATAAAGTTGTCAGTCTGAAAATAGAAAGAGCATGTTTGAGGGTGGGTTTTTTGCAGTCACTTTACAGTTGAACTCTACTATCTACAGTCAAAAAGGCAAACCTAACTTTTACCAGAGCTTGATCATTTTCAGGAACCTATAAGAAGCAAAGACAATAAGCAGTTGAATTAAACTGGTACATGCTATTTTCCTACATCCCTAGCTTCTTCATCTTTGCTAAATGCTAGTATATAGACATAAATAAAAACAAAGTATTCACACTCTCATCCCTCAGTTGTCAAATTCCTAACCCAAGTAGAGAAAAGAAGGGAGAGGAAGAAAGGGGCCTCCTGGAAGTTGTAAGAGTACATGAAGAAGATGGCTTTTCTCTTCCCAGTTTCTTTCAAGCACCGGCATAGCACAAAGAAATTAAGTTTCCTTATTATCACATGTCAAGGTAAGCTTCAAACAAAATATTAGCATATTAGAATATTAAATATTAACTATTACATTCTCTTTATGAATTTGTTACAAAGATACTATTCTTATTCCTAAAAGACTAGCTTCTGCTAAAAGATGTGAGACCAGACTACCTCTACGTCCATACCAACAGGCCTGTATTTGACAAAGAAATACAGGCTATTTTTCCTCTACTTCAACTTTTCGAAATCCTGTTTTACAGCTGGGTCTTTCTAATTGTACTTGAAAGAATTGCTTTTTCCCTTTGATTCTGAAAAGTGTGATCTAAAGTGGAGTAAACCTAAAAGGAAAAAGTGAAACATAAGCTAAAATAGAATTTGAAGGCATCAGGCTGGAAATGTGAAACAGACAAGACTGATGGCTTCTAAAACAAATTGTTACTACCAAATACCTGAGGTATCTGATGAACTGCATGAAGGCTGTGCAGTACCAGCTTTCAGTTCTAAA
This sequence comes from Phainopepla nitens, assembly GCA_013400175.1. Lineage (NCBI taxonomy): Eukaryota > Metazoa > Chordata > Aves > Passeriformes > Bombycillidae > Phainopepla > Phainopepla nitens. The sequence continues at coordinate 468,497 of VXBQ01001331.1, forward strand.
AACTGAGGGAAATATTCTTAGAAAGATGACAGCACCATTCATTCAGAGCCTGTTTTCTTGTAGCCTGCTGTCTCACAGACAGGCTATCCCAAGGTAAATGAGACACAAGCAGTGACCTGATGACCATCTTCCTTATTTTCCCTCTGGACTGCCTGCTGCCTATGCAATACTTAAATATTGGATCGGAAACAAAAAAAAGCACAGAAGGTCCAGAAGAATTTTTTTTAGGATCTGCTGTAGCACAAATAGGCCTGTTGCTCCTCAGAGAATACACGACATAACCAGAACCATGTTTAGAGGTGAAATACAATTTGTCCTTGCTGTGATCAACTGAAAAATAACTAAAATGTAGAAAGCAATCAACAGAAAAATGTAACTAAAACGTAGAAAGCTGAAAATTCACACTGAGCTGACTCCAATATACAGCTTACTCCAGTTTATAAACTGAGTGCCTTTTGGTTTTTTTTAAACATCAATGCTTCTGTACACACCCACGTATAGCAGATACACCCCTGAATAATTTGCTTTTCTGCTGATGAGTCATTACAGAACTGAACCCCAAAAAATAAAGACTTGGCCTTGTGCAAAGGCCAAGTGGAGAGATCTACAGCAAAGTGGTGTGCAAATAGATACCTCAGCTTCACATATGCCATGAAAAAGATTTTATGGTATTTGCAATGAAACAAAGTTCAATTTATGAATTGTGACTATTGATGGTATACATTTTTATATACACACACACAAATATATGAACACAAATTGATGTAATACCGAATTATTTTCATTTCCCACAATAACAAAGTGGTGACTAAGATAGTTGTGCAAAGATCAAAAGAAACAAACTCAGAAAAGCTTTAACAGCTCGAGGTACATCTCTCAAAATACTGAAGCATCTCCAAGACAATTAATCACTCAGTGCAAGAATTACAGGGCAGATGGAATACAGTGCACACAATGGGTGTGTGAATATTCAAACCCTATCACTGCCAACAAACCCCCACAGTTTACAGGAACTCTGCAGCTCTCAGTAATATGGTACAATGTCACAATACAAACACATTTTGCAATGAATTGCCAGATCTTCTACTTGGAGAAAAATAATTATTAATTGAACCCCTGTCAAAAAAGGCAATCTGGAATTCTAAGCACAGTGGAAAAAATATTAAGAACTTTTAATAACTCCTATAAGTTCAAGTTATTGACAGTTTTTGTTGCATTCTGTATGCATGTACACAAGAGGAAAAGAACTGAGAAGAGTCAGCACACTAGCCAATATTTAATTTTCAGGATTTTATTTTTTTAAAAGAAATCCCAAAGCCCTCCATGTTTATTCAGTGTTAAGTTTACATTCAATTTCTTTTAAGTCACTTAGAATCAGTAGTTTAAAATCTATACAGGTGTTCACCAAATCTTCAAAGTCTAACAGAATAGAAAACCATTTGGAGTTTCAGATTTTCCAGAAATCTCTACATAGTGAAAAATAACTGGATAGGAGTACTGAAATGGTAAGGTGTTGTTTGTTTTTTCCTTCTTTCTCTCTTTCTCTAGTCCCTCCTCCTTTTATTCAAATGTTTTTAATTCTCATTAAGATTTTTTTTTTTATTTTTAGGGCCAGATCATTTAATTTCTTGGTTTTGTTGTTTGTTTGGGTTTTTTTTTGTTGTTCTCCCCAGATTGTTTCTAAATAACTCCAAAAATAGAAAGGGAGGTCATGGGGAGGAGGAAGGATTCAGATACATAGAGAGAATAACTTTTCAAACTCAGAGGCAGATTTACTTATAATTATTGCTTAAATAGATAAGGGACACTTTGAATGTCAGGTTTAACTTAAAGGTATTTCTTTATGCAAAAAGCAGTTTTTGCCAAGTGCTAAAAAACTAACTGTATAAAATTTGCATAGTCTATATTCACCCCATTTAATTACTTTCACCTGAAGAAACATGCATTGCACCATACTATTTATGATCTGCCACATAGGAGAACCTAGGCCTTTTTCTGGTCATTTCTATTGAATGTAACAGCCCACAGCAAGCTTTTCACAAAAGCACATACTTGATATTATTTATTGCCCCAGTATATAATGACTAGTTGCCTTTTAAAATTTGATAAATGGTTCATAACTTGCAGGTCCACAAAAGAATTCCTGCTGCAAAGAGGAATGCAATTTTTCAGGAATGTTTCCCTTATATAGTAAAAAGTTCCCTTTCTTTTTTTTTTTTAACAAACAAAAAAGATCAACAACAAAAAACCAACTTAGAGGAAAAAAGGAAGATAAAAAGATGAAAAGATAAAAAAGGGAAAAAATCAATTTGCAAGTAACTGCCTAAAAATAAATTAAAGTCTTAAAAGAATCCATGCCACACAGTGGCAAGCATTTTTAGCATGATTCAATGCTGCATTCCAAGCTCCAAATTTTCTTCTGTTCGTCTTCTATCTTAACCTGCTTCCACTCAAACCTCTCAAAGCTTTCAAGTCACTAAGATTAAAGAATATGTTCTAACTTACTCTTACTTTATTTTTGGCAAAACTTCAACTACATCAGGTCTCACTTGTCCTTTTTTAACCCTTCTGCCTACCAATATGTGTATCAAATGCACATCCACTACATTCCTCAAGTATCCAGATTCCTAATGCTCACTAGTTTAAGTTTCTACCTACCACCCCCATGTAAAGAATTATTACACTATGGCTACTGAAGAATATTTATCACCTCAGTGAAAGTAATCAACACATGGAACACCCAAAACATTAAGAAAAGTGTTCCAACGTAAATCTTATGAAACTAAAATACAGATACTAATGCAAGATTGTTTTTCAAGTACACAATATATCTATCACATCTATAATCAAATGAAAACAGATTAGTGACATGACTCAAGAATCAGTATTCTTCAAAACCTCAGCATAACAGAAAAAAGAAAACATTCTAAATAAATAATTCTGTGAACCACCTTACCAACAAATCTTAGTTTCCTCCAAGCTGTCCTTTGTCTTTTTAACTCCCCTCATGTCAGAAGCTTCAGCTTCCCAGCCTTACCCAAGGTCTCCAGTGGTATTGTTTTGACTAGAAAGAGGCAGCTCATGTTGTATTATTTCAAAACTCTTCCTAGGGCTCACCTACGCCAGCTGTTGCCAAAACACAACAAGCAAAAGAAAACAGCTCAAATGTTCCTCCATGTTACCTTCCTCTATCCTGCTGACAGACCAAATGAAAAAAATCAACAAAAAACAAACAACAAAAAACACAGCCATGGTCTAGATCACATAACTTTTGTTTCCATAGCATGTGGGGCTGAACATGGAAAAGCTTACACAGAGGTATACATTAAATATATAGCTAAGAAACAGCAGTAGCTAAGACAATTCTGTGGTTCCTTTCCTTCTCCCTTGCCCTTAAACAAAATCCTTACTTGTAGCCGTCCCTATTTCTTCCATTTGTGATATCCCCTGCATGTCCTTGGTTCTACTGCTGCTACCACACTCTCAAATGCATGAGAGCTCCTGACTAAGCCCCCTGGGGTAAGATTTTTACAACAGGTACAGGACCGTAAAGCAGCGCCAAAGCCCTTCTAGGAAATAAACTTCCTGTTCTTCTATATAATATAGTACCCCTAAGAGCATGTACATTCTCAGAAAAATGCAGACTATTACAAAGCTTAGATTCTACTTTCCACATCAATGTTCATTCAATCACATGCTACTGTAGCATTACTTAGGGTGTTAGATACATATTTTACAATGTATCTGCAACACAGGTCAGCTAATACCACTGCAAGAACCTTAACTTTTACTTCTGTAAGTAAAATTTTTTTGTTTATATGTAACATTATCTTGCAGGATTATTGCATAATTTTAAGATTAAAAAAATCCTTCGTCAGTCCACTCAGAAGCTTTTGTTTTACCATAATCAAGACTGAGCAAAGTAATAATGGATCAAAATATTACAAAAATAAAAGGCATTAGATGTTCTAATCCATGCTTTAGAAAATGAACCCCTTTTACTTCTGCTTTCCATACAGTTCATCATAGTAGACAGTTTCTACACCACTACAGACACATCTGAAAACATTCCAAGGTATTCAATCAACCATTGCTATCTGCTCACACACATAAAAAGCTTGGAGATCACAGTCCATTCAATTCATACTACCAGCAGTGATTATTTCTCAAATTTCCAAATCTGATTTTTATCTCCAGCATTACAAGTTCTCATCTGCACATCAGCATGCCCCTCAGTCGTACGATAAGCAGTAAGGCACTTCCCCGAATGAGGATGATAAATAGTCCCATCTTCTTTGAAGTGCCAGATAATGATTTCTGGGATAGGAGATCCATCTTTTGGGCAGCTCCTCATACCTATGAAGTCTTCACGCTCAGGGACTTCAGCACACAGCTCAGTTACAGAGTTAAATCTAATCTCCTGATTTGATGTATATTCAAAAAATTGGTTGCCTCCCTGACCATGACAGCCAAAGAGAGAAAGGTGAGACCCAGTAGGATTATGTTCCTGTAAGACATAGTCAAGGCACTCTGAAGGTATTCCTGTGCTGCGGATAGCACCATGCCAGCCAGGACGATCTTCTGGTACATGCAACTCAGCAAATACATTTTTTAAATACCAGTGAAAACTCTTGCATTTCAAACGTTCTCTAAGAACCTTTCTTTCAGAAATGTCTCCATAATTTTCTTTCCTTGCTGAAGGATTTCTGTTGTAAAAGTGATCTTTGAACTCATCCATCCACACCTCAGCAGCACGTGCCGTGTTCTGAAGGAAATTTGGTCTAGCATAGGGCGCACGCTTTGGAAACACGTGGCCCACATGGGAGCATGGATGAATCTCCAACATGCCTCCACACTGCCAAACCCTAAATGATAATTCTAAGTTCTCCCCTCCCCAAACATCCATTCCTGTATCATAGGTTCCCAGGTATTCAAAATACTTCTTGCTGACAGCAAACAAGCCACCAGCCATAGTTGGGGATCTGATTGGGTCGGTTTCAGATTTGCGCCTGAGACGTTCATGTTTAGGCACGGAGTGCCACTGGAACGTCAGCCGCCAGTCAAAGCCCCCAATCATGGGCTCTGCTGTTTGCATGTAGTATTCAAATGTTTTCCAGTCAATGGTGTCGATGACAGGACAAACAATAACAGTCTCATTCTCAGCAATCCTCTCGAGCAGTGGTTCCAGCCAGCCGGAAACACATTCACAGTGACAATCCAGGAATGTGAGAACATCACCGGTAGCAAAGGTAGCGCCAATCAAGCGCGCACGAACCAATCCTTCTCGTTTGTTGGTTCTTATCAAGCGAACTCTTTTCAGACTGCTGATGTATTTTTCCAGTTCAGCCTTCAAATACACTTTATCACTCAGGTCATCCACCAGTATAATTTCTTTCAGAAGCAGTGAAGGTGAAGTTTCAAGAACACTATGTATCGTCCGCAGCAGCGTTGACCAAGCTTCATTGTAGAAAGCAATTATAACAGATGTTGTAGGCAGTCCTCTGTAGTTGTAAGATTTAGTTTTACAACCACTCAGTCGATTATCTTCAATGTGCCGGTGGAGAGAAATTTTATCACTTAAATAAATATTTATTGCATACTTCTCAATCAGCTCTTCTTCCTGTTTTTTTTCTTCAGGACTCAGCTGTGGACGAGAGGGTTTACCCCATTCTCCCGGAGTATAAGGATCAGGTGGGGGTTTGTCATAAACTGGACGAGACAAATCGACAGCTTCTTCTGCCCTGTCAGAAAAGCGCCTCTCCCATTTCCCTTTAGCGATGCTCTTGCCGGCGAGGGAGGCACTGAAGGAAGAAACCGACAGCTCGACCACAAAGTAAGCGATCATTAAGAAGCCGAGGAACACGCAGCTTTTGCGGACCCACGTCCATCTTCTCGCCAGACGGATCCTCATCTTAGGTAGCTAAAGGCAGCTCCCTAGCAGAGAGGGGTCCGTGAACTCCTGCCAGCTCTCCCCACGCCCCCGGGGAGGAGAGGGCTGCGGGCACTCGCAGTCTCGGGCTCGGGCCGCCGGCAGAGTTTGCAGCCAGCCTTCCGTGGTGGGCCCGGTAGATTCCAGGGGCACCGCGGGGGAGCAGGGCGGCAGCGGAGGCACGGAGCAGCCCCCTGCCCCTCCGGTGTCGGCGCTCCCCTCACTTACTTCCTCCTCCTCCTCCTCTCTCTCCGCGGGACAAACCCCTCCTCCCGCCTTGTGGTTTGCTCAAAAAGTTGTCGCTTAAGGAAGGGGCAGAGACTCCTTAGCCCGCCCGAAGGCGCGGGAGCCCGCCCCGCCTCCGCGCCCGGACCTGCGCCCGGAACCGCTCGGCGGCTCCGGGGAGG